>JAWWEN010039214.1:0-13457 GCA_035582955.1 Sycophila texana
AAAATTCTCATATTTCCCGCTAATTTCTCATATTTCCCGCAAAATTCTCATATTTCCCGCTAATTTCTCATATTTCCAGCTAATTCCTCATATTTCCAGCAAATGTTATTTTCGGGAAAAAATATGCTCTTTTTGCCCCGATTTTCCGGGTCGAAGAGTGGTTTTTTAGATAGGGGGTGGAATAAAATATTTTATGAGAAAATTGCGGGAAATATGAGAAATTAGCGGAAAATATGAGAATTTTGCGGGAAATATGAGAAATTAGCGGTAAGTATGAGAAATTAGCGGGAAATATGAGAAATTAGCGGGAAATATGAGAAAATAGTGGGAAATATGAGAAATTAGCGGGAAATATGAGAAATCAGTGGAAAATATGAGAAATTAGCGGGAAATATGAGAATTTTGTGGAAAAATTTTTTATTTTAATTTATAATTAAAAAAATTTAAGAGATATTTTGTCTGTCTAATATAACGCGAATAAAGCTAATAAGGTAAACAATAACACGTTGGCCCCTTTTTTCAGCCTCAAAAAGTGGTTTCAATAGGAGGTGGAATAAAATACTATATGTAACACGGGGCCAGCCACGGGGTCACCATTTACATAATGTACTATTTTATCCTTTTCTCACCATTTTAGGTATGGAATGAAATAACACTCCTACACTAGAATGTTACAATTTCAAGCCTCTAAATTTATAAGATTTGAGCCAGTAAGAGTAGATCCGACATGTTTTACGTATATTCTGTCTAGATAAATTGCAAAAAAATTCTTTCCATTAAAAAATAAAAATCCTTACATAATGAAGAATGATCATCCAGTTGGAAGTACCCATGTGGATGGAGATGGATTCCACATGGATCCACATGGACATTTTCTACTTGGCAGTTTTTATTTTATATCAAAAGAATAGTTTTTTATCTTTGCATTATTGTAACGATTTTCGTATTTTTTCAGCAAACGTTGGCTTTCTAAAGCTACTTCAGTAAAAGCTGCGAGAGCACCTTCAACTATTTCAACAATTACTTACCATAAAGTAACAGCAATTGATGAATATTTATTAAATCCTTTTAATAAGCATTCTATTATTTTAAATCATAAAAAAGCATCTAATTTGTTAGAAAAACAAAGTAACCTTAACAATGGGGACATTAATATACCTGCAAATATTACAGAAAAATCATTTTCCGAAAATAGTAGTAATCTAGAATACACATTTGACATCAATCATTTAAGTCAGACTGATTCAAGTGAGAAACGTTACGGAAAAATAAGAAAAAAAATGCCAATAATGCACTATAAATTTCATTTTGAGCGAACTAATATTAATAGTGATGATTATACTATTGGTCCCTACGACACTATTGATGATGATTATCAAGCGGATGATGCGGAAATAATTCCTGGTCAGAAGGAAGTACATTATAAACCTGACGAAGATTCAAGTACCACAATACCAGAAGCTGAACCATCGTACAAATATAATATAAAAGTGCGAACGAATGGAAAAGTACTAAATTCTTAGGCGATAAGAAATTCTTAAAAACTGTGAAAATTAATCAGTTCATATTAAAAATAGAAAAGTTTAAAGTAAATAGATTTGTTTAAAACTCTTCGTGTATTTAAGAATAAATATGGAGCAGAATTCGTATGTCTATACCTAATTCCTCTTACCTATTCTCCATATCACTACTCTCTTAAGAAGCTTTACTTGGCGAGGCTAAAAAAATGATAAAAAATCAAATAACTTGCGACTTAATACAACAAACTTGTTTCTTACGATAATGTTCTTTAATGAAAAATACAACAAAACTTTTAATTACAAATTTTTAAGGGGGTCCCATCGGTGCATCAATTTTGATGAGATTGGGCTTAAATTATTGGTAATTTGTGTCATTTAGGGCTGAAGAGTTGTAGGATCAATAATTATTTGATTAAACAATTGAAAAAATTAAAAAAACTACATAAATTTAACAAATTTCATAAAAATGAAGAAACTTAAGAAGTTTTTTAATTTTTTCAACTCTTTAATCAAATAATTCTAGATCCTGCAATTCTTCAGCCCTAAATGACGTAAAATATCAATAATTTAAGCCCAGACTGATCAAAATTGATGCACCGATGGGACTTGTAGGTTACGCCAAAGGAAAATTTTTGAAACTCATAATTTAGACTCCGAAGAATCTAAAGATTTTTATCTGGGCTTATTTTGTCAGAAATGTAACATATTTCTAGAATATTTAATAGAAAATATAATTTTTATTATGATTTTTAATTTTCAGATTATTTAAAAAAAAAAATTTTTTAGGTATAAACGCCCTTAATTTCACGATGGCGCGTAGGGGCTCTTACGTCAAATAAGGGAAAATAAGTTATATATATATTTTTCTCAGTACTCTCGAAAAAGCTTGGATATTTATTTCGGTTCTCATTACAATGGTTTTATAATTTACCTTAAAATAGAGAGAGATGTAAACAGAGTGTTAAGTCGGAAGTCGTTGAGCTGCGAAGGAGGCTGGCTGCGCTGCAGGGGTCCGTCGATGAATACCAGATGTGGGCCGCTCGTGCCCTGGCGCCAAGCAGGTCCGCTGACTTTACGATCGGTGAGTTCAGTGGTCGAACGGCTGCTCGGTTTTGGGTCGGGAGTGCAGCTGATCCTCAGATGCACTGCTCTCGTGTAATCCCTTCAACAGGTCGTCTCGGCGCGTGTCTTCTGCGCTTGTCCACAGATTTCGCTGGAGTGCAGATAGAGTCTTCCAATCTGGCTGTGGCTTTCAGAGTCTACTGATTCAGTCCGACTTGGCTTCGTCCGTGGTTTTTGCTGGAGTGCCTCGATGCTCTTCTGGGTTTCCCTTTTATACGATTTTGCTCCGGGTGCTAATGCTAATTTCACTGTGGCGTTCTTCTAGAAAAAGCTCCTCTAGTTGCAATGCCGCCGGAAACTCTTGACAACTTAAGCTCGATGATAAAGATGCTTTCCTTTGAGTTTTTAGCCGAAAGGCTACCGATTTTATGTTTTTCAAAGCTCGCTATACTGGGTGCTCGGTTTTCCGTGTTTGTGCTCATCGTAAAAATGCACCTCTGCTATTTTATGTGTCCGTTCTTAGCTTCATATCTAGGTTTCGGGTTGTACTGCGCTACTGCTAAGCTCCCGTACGTGACTTTTGCTCAGAAGTCGCAAGCGTGCACTATGCGGCTCCAAGCTTTTAATTTCGTTTTTATGGCTTTCGCGCGTGTGAGGTAATTCTTCTCTTTCTTCTTTCGAACTGACTTGGTCCCTAGTATCGCGTGAGTCGTAAAAAGCTTCCAATTTTGGAGCAAGTGGGGTTTCTTGTTGTGGAGTCGTAAAAATGTGTAGCTGATATTTTTATGCATCCGTTCCCGATTCTTTGAGGTTTGTAGATTTTAATTGTCGCGCGCTTCGGGTGAACCGCGCGCATGTCTTGGCTCTTAGAGGTCCCGCGTTGGTCCGTGCATAAATTTATTTTATACCGCCTTGTCTCTATCTCTCTCTGGCTTTCGCTCCCGTTTTTTTCTTAGAGCTCTTCGCGCGCTTCTCTCTAGTGATTGTATCTCCATGCCGTTTCCAGTATATCTCTTTCTCTCTGACTCTTATATATTCGTGCCGCTCTCCGGGCATCTCCATGCCGTTTCCCGTATATCTCTTTCTCTCTCACTCTTATATCCTCGTATATATCTCTCTCTCGCTCTTATAGCTATTCGTATATTTCTCTCTCTCTCTCTTTCTCTTATAAATATTATACATACTATTATTCTGATAATACAATATTGTTAGTCACAATACATTTATAAATTCTTTTGGCTTAATGAAGAAAAATTGAGTAACATAAAATTATTAACTATACATTTATATATGTATGATTTAATAAAAATTAATATATAGATATTTATTATATAAAAATCTTAAAAACAATGGTTCATTTGGTACGGATGTAACAGGGCTAACAAGAAAAAATCGTGACCAAGACGAGCAGATTAAGACGTGCATTTTAAACGTGGACGGTGCCTCCCCTAAAATCAGGGCACGCCTTTCTATTTCTGTCGCTCTCACTATAAAAGCAAAACGACGTACAGTGGTGCAAAATCGCCGATTAGCCGACCAAAATACAATACTTTCATTTTTCGTTTTTCTTAAGTGTACTCGTCATTTTCCTATTGTTGATCTATTTCTTCATGACTAAACACTTTGATTTTTTCAAATACATCAGTTTATAATTAATGTCTCGCGAACGTACCTTTTGGTATTTTGAAAGGTCGCGTGCGTCCGCTATCCTGCGCGTTATACCGCGACTAATTAATAGGTAAACCGCGGTGTCGCGAGGGAAGAACCTTCGGAGGTGCAAGCGTGAGAGACAGAGAGAGATCCCAAGTACGCACGATCGGCGCGGTTGCCGATCGCATAACTTGAGAGAGAAGCCGCGACCTCGGCTCCGTTCGGACGTACGTGAGTGAGAGGCCATACCGATCCCGAGCGAATGAGTTCCCGAGGAGGCGTCCCCCGGATCTACACTAGGGAACTCACTGCGGCGAGGCAACAGTCAGCGGGCGGCCTTCCTTCGATGAGGCTGCTTCTTTGTATGCAAGCCGTGGCAAGGAGTGAGGAGCTGCAAGCGTGCGTACTCCTCACCACAAGTAAGTAACTTTTTGTATCCGCGCGATTGCGTGTGTGTCACACGGTGTACATTCCCCGAGGCCGAACTCGTGTTCGACCGCACGTCTCCTGTTTGTCTCTCTCTCTCCCTCCCGTGCGATTTCGGGAAGCTGAAGCTCGTGCCGGCGAGCTTCGGACCATCACTTAGGCGCCGGCGGTGCATTTTGCTTCGCACTTGATTTCGCATTGCTGCATTATCACCGCGATTCGATAACTTCCTAAGCGTTAATTTACACGTCGTCCTTTTCTTTTCCGTGTGATACACTAATTATTTCAATTCTCTTCGTTACGCGTGATTGAGTGCGCAAGCGGGCCAGGCGTTCGACCCGCTCGACTTTCGTCGTATTTACATTTCTTTTGTGTTTACGCTTCAAGCGAACGAGCGCGTTCGACGACGTGATCGCGCTAATATCTCCGCGCACCTATTGTAATTATCTGGTGAGTGAATAAAACACTCCTTATTTTCGATTACTCCACGCGTCGTTATTTTACGCGTCGATACCTAGCCTCTTATTCTCGGACACCCGCGCCGCATCCGGGGGATCATTGCAAGAGTCGGCGACACACATAAGTTGAGTAGCTGAGCCCGAATTGTGGATAGTCGGCAGCATGCGCGTCGTGTGCAGCGCGCACGTACACACACATCGAAATGTGAGCAGTGGCTCTCACGTTGCAGAGACGCGCGACGATTCCGACTGAGCGGGTCGTCCTCGGGCACTCGTGCGTGACCCGGGTAAGTATTAAGGTATCCGGAGTGTATCGCACACTGGGTGCGGGGAATATTATCCCCGCAATCCACCCTGTTACATTGTAATGTCTCGAGCGGTGCCTCCGGCGCATTAAAATTTTTCAACTGCATTTTCTTTTAAGCACTAGCGAAGCATTCTCGGCTCAAAGCCGCGACCTCGCAGCGGCGAGATCGATCATGCGAGCGAGATGCGATTACGTGCGACATCCGATAGTCGCGATAAATAAGCGAACGGAGAAAAGTCTCCTCGCGCCACTTTCTAAGGCGCAGCGTGCGCGATATGCGATGCATCGCAGATCGTACAATTAGAACAAAGAGGCTCCTGTCTCCTTCCTGCGAACGGAGGAGACCGAAACCGATGCGACTCGGATGGGGCCAACGGCGGGTCAGTTTTCGTCCGTACTCAGCGTCTTCAGCTGAGTCAAACTGCGGCGAACGCTGGGAATCCTCGAAATAATACACTTTTGTTTTTTTCGTTCAAGCTGGGACTTTGTTTTCGCGCCTCGGTTCTCCGAACCGAGAGGCGATAGCAAAGGCGCAGTGCGAGCATCAACGCTGAGCTCAGCGTCTGTTCGCACTCGATCCGTTAGTCACGCGGCATGAGAAGACGAATGCGATTGGTCAAGGATCAAGTATCCGGCCAAACATAATTTCCTCCTTTATCGCCGTCAACGGCTGCGACGGCTTTAAGAAGAAGTCCGGGCCCCGCAGTCGTCAGTCGAAAGAAGCTCGCCTCCGGAGCGAGTCGAAGCAAGCCCAGCCTCGGAGCAAGTCGGAATAAGCTCGCCTCGTAATCGGGCTTTACCGCAACACCGCCGTGACAGCAAATATAGGCCTTATCGACTCAGCGGCAATGTAGCGCGCAACATCGGCGCGATAGATCGGGGTGCGTGCCCCGCGACTCGCGAAGGTGCATCAGAAGGTCAGCGCTAGCGAGCGCACCGTCCGAGGCCTCGCGAATATTTACTAAACCAATTCAAACACCTGGCGTGGCTCGCCACACTCTTGTAATCATCAAGTTCTTGGAATAAACAGAAAAATCAAATCAATTAACTGTGCATGTGTATGGTTTATTTGCGCGCATTTTCCCGCCGCCGTATACAACTCGCGACGCGCAGCACCAAGGGCCACTTGTTTCCAGACGCCGATCGTCTCGCGCAGCCCAGTAGCAAGGTAGCAGCGTTCGCGCCGGGCTCCGATGCAGTTTCAACGAAGGTAAGTCGCAACGCCCCGCGAACGAATTAGGCTCCCAACCTCCCGAATGCCGGCGGCGTGTTTGAATCTCGCGACCTTTCGCCTTAAAATATAATAACAAGGTCCTAACCGCTCGGGACGTAACATACATTAAATACAAAAGTTTAAAATTAAAAAATTGAAAATTAGTGATTTTCTACTAATTTTTTAGCCGTTAATCTTTAGTTGTTAAGCTTTTTAATCCTAGGTACAATTAAAATTAATTTTTTCCTTAAACTGTGAATGTTTATTCTACTTCCAAACTATATAAGCGAGCTGAACCCAATATGGAGGTACTAAATGCGAAAAGCCCTAGCTTTTGACCTAAAATGAATTTTTTAATGTTAGAATCCAGGCCTATTCGAGTGTGCGGAGCCAGCGCATGGCGTCGCGCTAATAAGCGTACGCACACACACCCGCGAAGGGTCCATGTCGCGCTTAGCCCTTCCCCCTCTAATCATCACTGCCTAGCGGGCGCTCGGACCGTCAAGACGTCTCCGTGTTTTATTTTGAGTACTATTAATTAGAATTGCCTTGGGAAGAGTATACGAGTTTTGTATCTTTTTGTAAACGATTGTTGGACACGCTAAATAAAGTGTAGCTTAATTAAACGTATAATATCATCCAGTTATTTCTATAAACCCTTGTACTTCATCCGAGGAAGCGTTGCTCATTATTCAACATTTAACAAATCAGCTCATTTTGAAGCTTATGAAAGCAGTTTTACAATGTATCGTACGATGAATTTAATTTTATCTAACCGCATTAATCGCACTTTTAATGGGATCATGTACTTATAAAATTTGTTTATACAATTAACAAAAATAAACAAATTACAGTGATTAACAAGGTTTAAATTTAATATTATAGTACTACTTTTGATTCTTGATAAAATAAGCCGAGATAGAAGACCTTAGACCTATTTTATACTAACAAGAGAACTGTCAGGCCTCCGGGTTACAGATTTGCATGAAACTTGGGAAATCGTTTTCTAATACCGAATGATGAAACAAACCACCTTTAGTTTGATCTATAGGTCTTTGCCCAACAGGTACAACTAAAAACATTAGCCAACGCCAATTTTTACAAATAATTTTGTTTTCAGGAATTTTGTTAGCATATTTTTAAAGAGCAGGAAAAAATATGCGGATTAAAAAAAAAGTTAAAATCAATGCACTCCTATCAAAAAAATTTTGTTAATTTAGAGTAGGGTCAAGTCAAAAAAAAATCTTTAATTTACAATGAATGTTAACAGAAATGTAAAGATGTTTTTGTAATAAAAAGATAGAGAAAATACATTTTTTCCATATTTTTAAATCAAATTTGACAGGGTTTTGTTGGTAAAAGTAGTGAAAAAACAGGTTTATGGAAAATGTCTCCTGCAGGGAACATTTCATCGAAGGACTACAAACCTGGAAAATTCTTAAATATTCCATCGAATACTACAACTTTACAGAGGCTTTTAATTTTAAACTCAAAAATATCATTTTTAATCTAGTTTAATTAAATAACAAATAAAAACGTTAATTGTTAAATAATTAACAGCGCTTCGTCGGACGATGAATAAGGATCTATAGAAATAAATATGAATAGAGCTAATACCTTTAATTAAATCAAACTTTATTAGCGCGTCTATCAATAATATATACACGGTGCTCAAAAAATGTTTCCGGAAAACTATACCACGGATAGAAGGGGCCAATTTTAAGAATGTTTTATTTTTTGGAATTTTGCGAAATAATTGATAATTATCGAGTTATGGTCAATTGAAAATTGCGATAATTTTCCAATCAGCGGCCAGCCAGGCGTCGGTAGGTGGGGCCTACGAGAGCTCAGAGTACCACGTGGGGAGACACGTTCCCCTCCGCACGGCGCAATATGGGTCAAAACGACTTTTTTTTGTTTAAAATCTAATATCTCTTGAACAAACCAAGATATCTCAACGTTTTTTTTTTAAAGTAAAGTTCAGATGTTGTAGAATTAGGGAAAAATATTAAGAATTATTTTTATAAGAAAATTGTTTGAAAATTATTAGTTAAAAAAATTACTTTTTACCGATTTTTATTATTTTCAACCTCCCACCCGTCATTTTCATCCCCTGGGGTGAGTGGATGATACTACCAGTAAGTTTCCAAAATGTATTTTCTACTTTTAAAAAAAGAATTGTATCGATATCTCTATTTTTCTCTGATATTTAACAGAAATAATTTTTTTAACTAATAATTTTCAAATAATTTTCTCATAAAAATAATTCTTAATAGTTTTCCCTTATTCTACAACATCTGAACTTTAATTTAAAAAAAAACGTTGTTTTGACCCATAGTGCGGCCCCGCGCGGGGAGTCGGGGAGTCGTTATGACAACGCGCGCGTGGTGGGGGATGCTCGGGAGCGCACTCGCTCTTCGGCCGTGGCGACAACACGAACGCAAGTATATCTAAATACAGGCGCGTTACGATTTTAATTTTCGCTAACAGAGCTATTGCTTTTATTTAAGCAATACCTCTGTTACAATACAAACGTTTTCTTACATTCTACTTTTTTGTTTTTTTTTTATCGAATACGTAACGATACGGAATATATCAGTATATAAGTATTTATTTTTCTGTTTCTATGAAAACTAGATTAAAACTACGTAATTTTTAGCTATTAAAATAGAATTCAAGTGGATTCCATTAACTGGCTTGAAACCATGAGAAAAAGCGTTTAATTACAAGGCTAAAAATAGATTCATCTCAATCCATTTTCAGACCATTTTTTCCAAAAAAGCTTGTTACTAGTCATAAAATGTGATCGTGTTTTCACCAGGGAAATTTAGCAGCTTATCTTTGATATAATCAATCGTAAATTAACTAACTATTTTTATTTGTTAATTTTTAAATATTCTTTCTTACGAAAGTATAGTTATCAATCTAATAGTTTACTTAAAATAATAAAGGTGAATTTTTTTCAAATTGGTATTATTAAATCCACAACTCCAAAAAGGTCCGAATTTAAAACATCACCAATAACGTCATTAAGGGGGTCCACCACCTTTAAATTATCAAAAAATCAATTTTTTATTGTAGTTTTTGATTGTACATGTCATTCTGAACCTATAAAAAAAAATTAGTGCAAAAATATAAAAATTTTGAGAAGATAGATATCAAAATGTATAAATATGAAAAAATTGATTTTTTAATTTTTTTTTTTATGACGTTGTTAATAATGTAACTTTAAATTCTATAACAATATTTAAATCATTGGTAACTATAATGTTTTCCTAACTTCAATAATAAAATTTGAATATTGCTAGTGTTAGTGGCAGTAGTGGCACAGTCCCAGCATGCTTATTGCACTACATATTGTGAGAGAGAGGGTATTTAGCGAGAGTCGCCAGGCTCCGAGAGCAGGTTGCGCGGGTGTGTGTGATGTATGGGTTGCGCGCATAGAAGAGCGGCGGAACAGGCTATGGGCGACAAGAGCCAAGTAAGATCCGAACGCTGCCGGACGTCCCGAATTGTGTTCCGGAGGCGTGAAGCCGAGTAGGGCGGATGGCGGGACCTTAGCTGAGCAGCAGGAGATAGCTCGTGTGCTCTAAGGCCGAGGGTGAGGTGGCACCTAATTAATAAAGCATGCTCCGCAGGTTGAGGGTGTCAACCTGGCGTTACCGGCCGACCTTGAGTGTGGCGCTGCGCTGAGGCTTGTGTACCGTCCTGCGCCTGTATGCGGGAGCGTGAGGGCGCTCACGTCGGCTGGTCAGCGAGCCGGCGGCGGGAGGAGAGTTATCACTCTCTCGCTACTCGCGGACCGCGCTTGACGCGATTTTGAAAAAATTAATTTGTAGTTGCGAGACGCTAGCATCACAGTTTAACGGTAACGATTCTCTTAATTCGGAGTGTGTGTGCCGTGACCTGGGGACCTGCCGTGAGCCTGGCCACGCCGAGGAGGACTTGGAGACGACGGGACCGATAGCACCGCGAGTTATTTCCCAGGTCACGCGCGCGAGACCTGGCCGAGAATCGCGCTCGGAATTTAGCGTTCGACCTCGCGACTGCCGGAGCTGGTGAGCAGCCGAGGATTCGTCAGTAATAAAGTATTGTCTTTCTTTTATTTCTTTTACATAGTGTCTCCAATTTATTTATTTCATTGTTTGTGTTGTCTCGTATCATTTTATACCGACTCGCGAGTGTTGGTTTGTGTCTCGACAAACGGGACCTTTGATTTCGTTAATAATTAAATTGTTTGGTTTGAATCGCGTGCGACTCAAGGACTATACATGTGGAGGTTTCCGGGACCAGGGGAGTAGCATAATTCTATCAGTTTTGCAGGGTGAATCGTGGCGTTCGCGCGTCAGGCATTATGTTAAATAAATCTCTCTCTCGGCCAACAAAACGCTGCATTATAATATCTTTATTTACTTTTCAGTTATTTTAACCTCATTTTCAATGAAGGCTGTTGTTATTCGTAAAATATTTATAAGCTATAAATTCTATAAGAATAGATTGAAAGTTATGAAAACTCATACTGACAATATTACTGATTGATTAAATTTTAAAATGCACTACAAATTTTGTAAAGTTTTTAATTTATTTTCAAGAAAACTCATCATTTATATGGACTCAATAAGTTGTTAGTTCATTATTTGACAATTTACAAGTTATAAGTGCTTTAAATCTTGCTAAAGATTGAATAAAAAATCACAAAGCAGATTAATTACATTAATTACATTTTATAACGTCATTTTTAGCAATAGGGTAGCCTTGTAATGAAACGCCTTTTCTTGCTTCATCATTTCAGGTGTCGTTTCAAGAGGTACTCTTCCCCTATTGAAAATAAACACCTAATTTTAAGTAATTTTGTTACGTAATAAAACTACGTAATAAAAGTAGGTAATTTGGTATGTAACAAAGTGTTCGAATTAGTATAGTATTTTTGGTATGTATTTTTGTTACATAATTTTTTTGATCTTCATTTATTTTTATGTAATTTAAATAAAAATTTACTTCATAGCCTGAAATCGTGCCTATTATAGGGAGTATCATGTGAATGATAACACCTAAACTGGGGGATTCAGCTTAAAAATGACTATTTTACCTGTTACGAAACGAGGTTGTCGAGGGTCGTGGCACTTACTTCGCTGGATCGAGATCCAACGAGATAACCGCGTAGGAGGGGTTCTAGAAAGAACGACGCCGTTGGATTGTAGTAACTCCGTGTATTGTCCCAAAATGGCGTTCGGAGAGAGACTTCGTTGAACGTGTCGCGACGCGAGTCCGAACTGGTTAGAGCCGCGGGTTCGGGCCCCAAGTGATATGCGCCTCGATCTTTTATACTGACCGTCGGTCTACTTTTGAGTTCCCTAAAAGCGACCATCCTGTGTTAGCATTTCGACACCGCGAGAGCATCCAGTAACCTGGATGTCAGTGTCGTATCGGCAATTTGGCTAAGAAGGCCAAATACCTCGGATGCAATCCGTAGTATTATCCATATTAGAAATATGATCACGTAATAAAGTCACGTACAAAAATTACATGACAAAATTACCTAATTTATTATGTAATTTTTTAGTCAATTTGGTTACGTATTTTAGTTACGTATTTTTGTTATGTAGTTTTGTTACATAATTTTGTTATGTCATCCTATTTCTAATATGGATAAAATAATCATTTTCCAGCTAAATCCCCCAGTTTAGGTGTTATCATTCATATGATAGTCCCTATAATGGGCACGATTTCAGGCTATGAAGTAATTTTTATTTAAATTAGATAAAAATAAATGAAGATCAAAAAAATTACCTAACAAAAATACATACCAAAAATACCTATAACCACACTGCACAACGGGTGGGTCCGCACGCGGATTTCATCGTGTAACTTTGCCGCGTAAATAACAAAAAGGAAAATTACGTGCGGGGCATTAGCTATATGCGTATACATACAGTTCCGTATTTCGTACGTAACACATACCAAATTACTTACTTTTATTACGTAGTTTTATTGCGTATCAAAATTACGTAATAAAATTAGGTATTTATTTTCAATAGGATTACCCCCTGGCGTGGTATTAGATGTTTCACATTAAAACAATGGATCTTTTACTTTAACAATGAAATCTGTATTTCTCTGACTCACCGGTAGTGTGAACATATCATTTAGACGACTTTCAGCAGAACGGCCACGTTTTGATCTCAACAGGATATAAATTCTTTTTAGATCACTACAACTGTACAATAATTTTTCAATTAATACTTTTCCCATAAATCCAGATCCACCAGTCACAAAAATTGTTTTATTTTCAAAGAATGACTGAATTGCACTTGATGGCTCCATTTCTGAAAATAACAAAATTTATATAAATAGAAATAATGAAACTGTTTTTATGAAATAAAAAATTTAGTTGAATTCCCTTCATTTCCAAAATCTTTCATTTTCATATATTTCTTTAGTAACTTTTTCGAAAGCCCTGGTTAGCCCGGTAGCCACAATGAGGGAACGTATTTATAAAGAGGAACAGCCTCGATCCAAATTTTCAATTATACAATAATAATGAGCACGCTTAGCGCAGCTGGCGCGCTGCTCGCTTCGGCGATTTCAAGCACGAGTCAAGCACCATTTGACGACAGATATTAAGATTACTAATCATATTAAAACCAACGTCGTAATATCTCTGCATTTCTCTGAAAATGTATCTTTGACCACCCTTATTATGAATGTGCCAAATTTTAGATTAATACTAGCAAGGATTACCTCGCTCGCTAACGCTCGCTCGGTTGTGGTTTCTTCCCGTCTCATTTAATAAAAGCCTTTAGATATGAAGTAATTAAAGA
>JAWWEN010039235.1:0-36540 GCA_035582955.1 Sycophila texana
AAGATGCGATTTTGCGAAGCTGATTTTGAGCGTGCGTGCGCAAAGTCGTATCTTTGCGCACGGCGTATCGAAAAAGCCATTTATTTACAACAATCTGTAAGTTTCAAAGCTGCAGGTACTTTGAGCTGGAATACAATATAATGACTTATTGATACTTGGAATATCTTTTGATTTATGTATACACAGATCAGAATGACATTTTTATTATTGTTAAGAATAATCAATAACTGCGTAAAGTTATTTTTCTTCTAACGTGGACTTGTTCTTTGCACTAACTCTTTTTTTGATAATTTACTTTTTATTTATTTTTTAAAGTAATAATTATTAATTGCATTGAAATGTACATTTTTATTATTATGTTAAAATAACATGTTTAAACATTTATAGACGTCTTTAATCGTAATTAATAGTGAACTAAATTGATTTTTCCTTAACCTTTTTTTCAAAATAGACTTGTTTGTAAAGTGCGTATATCAGCGACGGTATTATTTTAACCAATATTGTTAAAATTTTAAGTGAAAGAGGTACTTTTAATCAAAATATATCTGCCGTCTCATTTTTTTGAAAAAAAAAATGGACTTAATTAATTTTTCCTCTAAGCCGTAGATATATAATGTTAATCTACATCTTGCAATTAACATAAAAATATCGGTATTTCTGATTCTGATTCGTTTACATTTTTATAAGGTTTTATTTATAAATTGAACGTGAGATGGAGAAATAGCAGACTATTTTAACATGCAAATGTGAATTTAAAAACGAAAGGCGTGCTACCATTGTGTATACATAAAAATATATGTCCTAAAGATAAACTTATGTAAAAAATAACGTTTGAAAGAACCTGGTTGACTTCTTTCGATTTTGACAGTTTTCTGACTATTTAAAAAATTTAAGTACAAAAGGAATTATTTCAAATTGGGCGTGTTTGAGCGTTCGCAAATGTATTATTTAGATTTCAAAAACTGTGAAATTGTGAATTTATTTAAACATAAGGGCGAATTGTTGATATAATAAGCATAATTTTAGAATAGAATAGAGTATAGTTGTTTATTGCAAATTTCAGTATTTACAAATAAAGATCACGTATAAATATATAAAACAGTTTTAAATTAGAACTATACGAAACAAGTACCGAGTACTGAGTTCATAATTATTTTAAAATTGCATGCAGTAAAAATAATTTCATCCGAGTGATATCACAGTTATTACTTAAAATTAATAATACTAAAAGGTAAATCATAAAACTAAAAGTAATATCACGATGTGTACGTTTAAAATTACTAGATAAAAAATTTAATAAAACGTACCATTCTCGTCAAACTTGACAAAAGTAAATATAAAAGAATAAAAATAAAATAAAAACAACACTTTGCAATAAATAAGACACGATAAATAATGAACAGCTAAATAAAGATAAATAAATATTAATCTTACAAAAGTATTGACAAATAAATAAATAATTTTAAAAAAGTATTGATTTTTATCAAAAAGAAAATAAATAAAAAACTTCATACATCTATAAAAAAGCAAAGCTCGAAAGTCCATTTCAGTGATTCAGCGAGGAAGCCACAGAACCCCATAATTTCAATGGAACTCCGTTTGCATTATATATAAATTTGTCAGGGCGCTCCCTGACGCTATAAAAGCAACGGCGCGCCGCGGCACAGTCGCTTATAAACTCCCTCGAATTCCGCTGTAATCCAGTTCAAGGTCGCTCGAGCGTCCCTTGTCTTGCGCCCCTGGACGCATCGTGGAAAAATCGAATCAGTACGTCTACCACCTTGAAACAGTTTTTTTTCCTTTTCAAACGGACGTCCAGCCCCGCCGACGCTCCCCTCCTCGTGCGAGTACAGTTTCACATTATATGCAGAAAAAACAGAAAAAAGTTCTGTTACTCGCCTGTAAGTTAGTCGATGTGATCAGAGAACTATAACTATAATTCTCTGTTGCTCATTATCCCATGAAGAAAAATGCAGGGATTTGGTAAGTATCAAAGAAAAGATAGAGAAAACTGTATATATAGATAGAATTTCGTCTATCCCTTATACACATTTAGGGAAATTCCGGGTAATTAGGGATTTTTCTACTCTTACTATGTCTTGTTCTTCGTTCCCTTCCGCGATGCACTCACACGCATAGGCTGAAAGGAGATGGCGCTTCGCGACGAATGGGGGGTTGTAAGTGTATCTGTGCGCGCGCGCAATAGTACAAGGAATGAAAATTTATACGGAGGACTGATTGAGCTTTTACAGGGAGGTATAATGGCAGGCGAGGGGGTAGCTCGTCTTTCTGAGAAATCTTGTTTGCTTCTTGTTGCATCGGGTGTTCCGTTTCCTCGGATAGAAGGCGCTACTTTCGCCAAAGAATCCAGACGCTATTACGCGGGGAATATCGAATGCAGACACGCGACGTCCTGGCTGTTTCTTTATAGAGGTCTCTTTTCTCCGTGGGGAAAATTGCGCATTGTTACGACGCTCGAGTAAATGCTTATCCGCATTTCTTTATGTATTTGTTTTAGTCGCAACGGTTTGCCTGTTTACCTTTTGCATACAAGTGTTTGTTTTTGTACGTTTAGCTTTTATTGAGTTAGATGTTTGCGTTCTTAGTTGTGCCTTTTTCGTTACATGTTGCGGTGTATTACGATTTAAATTACGTACTTGTACATAGTGTAATAAGTTAAGTATAAAAATAGACTACGCTATGAAAATTCGCATTGTTACAATTTTTGTAAACCAACTTGTAATATTTATCAAAGACGTTGAGTCACTTGAATCCAAAATTAATTCTTGCAAAAAAGTGAAAGTAATTTTCATTGTATAAGAAAAACCGTCCAAATTCAGTTGATGGATTACGGTAAAAATACAAAACTTTCATTATCAATCAAAACATATATATATATATATATAAAAAAAAATTTTCATACAGGTTTGCAAAGACTTATTACTGCTCTCCGCTTTTACTTTCTGCTACATTTATTTATGGTATTAGTTTTTGCAATGTTAGATCAAATCATAGAAACATTTTAGTAAGAATCGGTATAATGCTTATGAAAGTATAACTGCAAACTGACATTTTAAAAATGGAAGTTTAATCGATTTACCGAAAAAAAATGTTTCGGTCATTCGATTTGGCAGAGAACCACACATATATTATTAATATAATTAATTTAAATACGTTATTTTTAATAAGCGAAATTTTAACAGACGAAAAAATAACATATTACGTTATCGTGTGTTAGGGTTATCACACACAAACGCCCTAAAAGTGCACTTTCACTAAAATATATTTTATCGATATAAAGCTTCATACCGTCTGAAAGGACTGGGAAAAAATACCTTCAATGAGCGATTCTTTATGTTTTTGTAGGATAAGATAAGTCCAAGATATACAATTTCAAAGATTGGGCGAAATTGCTCGGGAGCAAACAATTTTGCGAAGAGAAGTGAAAGTAATTTTAGAAACTGTTTTCAGTACTTGAGAGTGGTTCCGTCGTACATTTATTTTCTACGTACTATAAAGAAAGAAAAGCTCTGCGTCTGCATAATATACTTCAGTCAATTTGCAACAGAAATGCAATAATGAATAATTACATTATTTCAAATGAAAAAGTGGGTAGTTAGTTGAAAGATAAAGTATATTTATAAAGACATGTGAATTCAATGACTGAGAGATAAAGGTAAAGCCAAAAATCGAAGAGAGAAAATTTTCAGGTTTAGTTATGATATTAATGCGATAAGCTTTTCGGGCTTAATTAAATTTTAAATTACGGTAAGTCGTATTGAATTGTTAATTCCATCTCCATTAATGAGGAATACATTATAAAAATTGTGAATATTTAATCCTATTTAATTTCGAAAGAATTTAGCATTATTAATTTTTTAATTAATTTAGTTTTTACCATTGATTTAATACATTCAACGTATTTAAATAACGTGAATATGCGATCTTGAAACATCTATTTTTAAACTATTAAAATACTAATCTTATAATAAATTATTTTATATTATCCTACATTTTTTAAGCTCTGTTTTAAGTTTACTTTAAAAATTTAATTTATCATCATCATTAATGAGCTGTATCCTTATATAATTAATCTAATTAATGAGAGAAGTTGCGAGTGAAAGTTTGCTCCAAGTTGCAACAATTTCACTTATCCGCTCGCCTTGTCTTTTACACAAAATGAATTCTTAAAACTTTTTCATAAGAATTTCAAAGTGCTTACAGTAGGTGTGCAGAAAGTGAGAACATACTTCATTTATTTATATGGAGACCTTGATAGATGTCTGAAAACTTTGACACAATTAAAAAGCGAATTAATTATGTCAAATAAAAATAAAACAAATGAATCCTTGAAAGCAACAAGAATTAGTATGTTTTATTTCCCCGGATAAATTTAGCTTCTTTGTCCAGTTGTAAGATCTAAAAACGGACTTATTTATACAACTTATAACTACTTAAGTAGTTCATTTAAAAAAAGAAAATATGCGTATCAATGAAGTCTGCACTAAAATATATCGGATTAATGAAAGAGTAGAAAAACGATTTAGTGCATGTACCAACGATTTTAGGCAATTTACAACTATCTACGTGATCACCTACATTCTGCATCAATTTTCGGCGGAATAGAAAATTTCAGTGAAGATTCGCTAGTATTTCGATCTCTCCCTTAATCCCTTACGGCGATTCGTCCCGGTGAAATGAATGGCATCGTTACCTACTTGTCTTTGCGCTATTGATTTTCCCGACCTTGCGGACGCTCGCAATCTTTTTCTTCGCGCAAATTATAAAATTTTAACAATTCAATAAAAAAAATTTCAATTTTAAATAAAGTTTTGCTACTCAGCCTAGTCTTGTTTCCAGTGAATTCAATAATATTTTGTTATATTCTTACTATTTATCTTTTATCCCTCAGAAAGACTAATCGTAGTGATTTTATTGTCAATGCGAACAATAAATGTTCCCTGCCCCTTTGCTAAATTAATCTTTCGTTCGTACCATCGCCGAATATTTGACGTAAATAGACTTTTTATTTTTTCTATAGTGGTAGTGCTCACTAAATCTTCCGTTCCTCCTGACAGTCGAAACACTTAGCTTGTTTTAACTTCAGCGAGGAACCGTGTTCCGGAGAATCCAGAAAAACGACATTCCACAAAAAAACGTCGCAGTTTTTCTCGCCGCCATCTAAACTGGTCTACTTCGCGACGCTGGCGGCGAGTTTATATTACTGCAGCGAGGAAGCTGGAAAGTATACGGAGAGAAGGGGGAGTGAGCACGACTCGGGAAAATTGGGCTAATCGACAAGACCAGTTCCTATGGGCGCCAAAGGTTCCGCTGACCCAAATAACGAGGACGCACTTCCTTATACATTTTCCTCGAAAATCTCTTAGTGACAGCCGAGAAGGGAGATTTATACACCTCGTGAATCCTATCCCCTGCTACGAATTTTCCTGTGCTCGATTTTTTTTTTTCAACTACTCTTATCCATCATGCTCTTCCGATCGCATCGGCCACCGAGTTCTCTTTTTCTTCTGCTGATTTTTTGCCTTAATGAGACTGGGATGAACTAGTTTTTCCACTTTTCGCGATGCGTTTTCACTGTTTTAGAGACTTAATTACAAGTTGGGAAGAAAGTTTTAAATATGCTCTGTCTACTGGCGGCATTCATTATTTTAATCTTTTCTGCGTGCTCTTTGCGATATGGGAAGCTTTAAAAATGACTTTAGCATGAAATTAATTATACCATACATCTACTCTTGACATATATCGGCGATGCATTTGTGCAACGCTCATTATTAAAACTGGGATTAATGGAATTCATAAAATTATATTATTCGAGTATCATTGATGACAATACATATGTTTTTATTTTTCTATTTTATTTCTTTAATTGTTTTTGATATGATTGTGTTAAAAATTAATTTAACAATTTTTAACTTGATCTTTTGCTGCTCAATGTAAAAGAACCAGTAATCCGGATCAGGTTTTTTTTTATTAAAATTGTACAAAAATAAAAAAAGAAAAATTTTAGTCCGTGTCGATCTATATGCTTTTAATCCAGCAGGTATACTATGTTAATTCCGTTCAATTAAGCTATTAAAAACTAATTCGTATTAAATCTAGAGCTTTACTACACAGTGGTTAAAAAAGATTTTTGTCAAAAATGAACTCATACTCACAATTCCACACAAAGAAAAATTTTGAAATATCGCTATAATTGAGATCTTCATTTAATGAGAAATGCTTTAAAGAGATGGTTACTTTGATCAGGAATTTATTACCACTACCAAATCTCGTTAAAATGCCCCTGGTGGAAAATAGACCAGCTCAACTACTGAGTAAAATAAGCCCCTGCACACCATAAAAAAAGCTCCAAAAAGCTTGAACCGTTAAGAAGAAAAGTCCTTCCATATCGAATCTATCAGTTTTCAAAATCGATAAGACGAATTCCGGGAAACTTGAAAATATAAACAACGGGCCCGCCCGCCGAATTTTTTCGCTTACGTAAAAACGCCCGGGGAATAATGGGGAGTGCGCGCGCGCGCGCTGAGTCGGTCGTAAAAGAGCCCGGGCGAAAATATTCTTCCGGTGGCATAAATTTGCCGTTTGCTCCGTCGCCGTCGCGACAATGTACTAGGGATGCTGAAGCCCATGCCGTTCCGTCGTCGACTCATCCCTTTCGGGCGGCAGCTTTAACCTGAATTCGCTTTGCATTTATGCTCGGGACACGCGCTATTTCATGAATTTCCAGTCGAAGTCAAATGGCATCGGAAAATACTCGGGGAAATATCCGTCAGAAAAACGGCGTATCCACATCTATTGAGTTGCAAAGTTCATCGACGAAAAAACTTTTTCCTATTTCGCACCACACTGCACAGTTGGCCTGTCATTCCAAATTTTCATGACGTTTTTGTGTCCGATGCGCGGGAAAAACTGTGGTTCTGCAGATTTGCGAGGATAAAATCCAAACGAAAACAAGCTTTTGTCAAATGTTACTATATTTACCGTAGTACGAAAAAATATTGTAATAGTGCAACATTAGCATAATCATTAAAGCTGCGTAAAAGATAAGTTGAGTAAGCTGTGAAAAAGATAAGTTTTTTGCAAACGTCCATTGCTTACAACAATAAAGTCTTTACTTCCTGTTATAACAAGCTTGTTAATATGTACAAAAACTACGTTATTTTTGCATATGAATCAAACATTTTTTCCATCATTTTATGACTATTAGTTATACTAGAATGAATTGAAACCCATTTTTAATAGATAAAAATTACTTAATTTCGATTTTGAAAATTAAAAGGAGAAATAACAACTTGTTTAAAAGTTTTTATATTAAAAAATAGTTTTCTTGAAAAGTGGCATTTGATTAAATATGCGCATCCAAAATAACTAACAATCGATATATAATCAACAAACTTCTTTCATTTATTCATAACTTTCCAAGAGAAAAAGTTCTTAAAGTATTAACGTCCGACTATAATATAAAGTTAATCTAAATTAAACAGTATCTGTTAATGCAAAAATAAATTATTCTTTCTTTTATATCTTACTATTATACCTTTCTGATATTTATATTAGCTTGTCTTGGTATTGCGCCTGTATACTGCATGATGTAGATATAAAGACAGCCTATTAATTAACCGATTTCGGAACCAATTCAATCAAGAATTTCTACAAGAGCGAATTGCAAAAAGGCAGTGTTACTTTAAGTATTCATTCCTCAATTGCGTACCTACATCGTAACTTAAATAAAATTTTTGCAATAACACGTAAATTTTTAACAGAGGCGCGCTCAAAATTAAAGTTTAAACTTTCCTCAGCTTTGGTATTTTTCTACTCAGGTAAACAGTAAGTTTCTTTCTCGCTGCACACTGTCGATACGTTTAAAGTCAATAAGACGTTTTTCCATTATTCTCCATTATCAAATACGCGTGTCTCGAGGGCGCGAGCAACAAAGGAGCGAAAGGCAAGTAATCCGGAACGCGCGTCGCAAAATTGGATTCGAAGGCTGGGATCGCGCGAGATCGCTCGAGGGTTTCCGTCGGCGCTCGATTCCCAGTTCGCACACGCACACTCACTCCCACGCCCTCGCCCCTGTTCCCTTGAGCGGCGATTCCCTCATTTTTTTCGCAGCGTCAGCGTGTACACCTACGCAGCCAGCAACTTCGATTCCGGTGCTTCATTGTCGGCCTACTGCGCGAATCTTTCTGCGTGCGATCTCGGCTCGTTTGCGACTGATATACGGCGGATCGCCAATGAGTGCAGCTCTAAATTCGTCATGCCAAGGATTCTTCTCTCGTGCGGTGGATTCGCCAGCTACTTTTAAGCGGCCGAGTAGAGTAGTATTAGGCTTTGGTGTGAATGTTCCAGGGCAAATGGAAAATCAATCGAATCGCGTTTTATTTGAAGATTGTAAGACTGAGCCTGCAATCAATAATTATAATTGACTTACGATTTTGCAAGTAACTAGGCTCGCCACATGGCGAGCGCGAAGCATCGCTTCGTGATGTTCTTATATGAAAAAGTTGTGCTTTTTTTTAGATGTACGACTTTTATAGTTAGTTTTATTGTAAACTATCATTGCAAAGTGTTTATTGCAAAAGCTGATTTTTTTTATTGTAAAACAGTGTTTTATAAGCGAAAATTAGCTCCTTGCAATACTCTCTTAAAAAAGTGATGGCAGGATGTTGTGAACCATTTGAAACGCTATAATTTGATTGGAGCACGGACATTCCGGTGAAGGAGGTTCATCAATTAACGGTGAACGGGTTAACAATTAATTTTTAAATGCTATCTCGAGTAAGTATCAAAATACTTTAGCTTTTTAAACTTTCGGATAAGCTTTCGAAGTTCTCGCTTTCGTCCATCGAATTATTTCTTCAAGGTCCATCATATTTAAAAGAAAACTTAGAGTCGATAAATTAGGTAACGGCTTAATAACTTTATTAAATTATAAATTTCCTGAAAGCTTAAGCGCAAGGCGCAAAATTTAATACGATTGATATAACTTTTAATCCCTTGCGGAGAGTAGCCAGCGGCAGCACTTCAGCCTCGATTACAATTACAATTACAATTACAATTACATTTACAACATGCAACAATCATGAGAATTGAAAACATATTGATCTCCATAACGTCTAAACTCGGCGCGATCGGCAAATTGATATCCATTGACTGACTGATTTTCAAACGATTTCCGAGGGGAGTTCGTCTGCATTCCAAATATAGCCTGAACCCCTTGCCCAACGAAATATTCATGCGTGTGCTTGCTGATGTGACGGTACGTCCATTACCGCCGTAGCGGATGTATAGTTTCCGAGGAATCCGAGGGCTAATTTTCTTATACCCTCGGGGGAATGGGCGCTCGACTATTCTCCCGTTGAACACCCAACTGGCCAATCCTCAAGCCTCCACAACGATAGGGTCCTCTCGTGACTATAAAAAATTGCAATTTCTTTTTTAACCTATTTTTCTCAATTTTAATTTTTCCCAGAATCGTGCTAAATTTTTCAATAAAATTTCTCCGTGTATATTTTATAAACACTCCTGCAAGAATCACTCGCTTTGCGCACTATATAGCTACTTAATTAATTACGCATACTACTTTTTACGCGCACTCTCTGCATATACGGTCAATCTTCGCGCAAATAAAATACACACACGCGTCTAAGAAGGATTTATGCGTATGCCGGTGAGATGAAATTTCCGCGGATGCAGCGCACGTGTGAGTGGGTGCGCACGAGCGTACATTCGAAAATGCTAGTGAATATTCATGAGAGCCGGCGGCTTTTTAATTTCTGCCACGGGCGAGGAGAGAAGCGCGCTTTTATCATTCAGCCCGTGCGATGTTGTCTTCATTATCTCCCGTCGCCGTAATTGAATCGTCGGCCATTCGCGCCCGTTTCGCGCATCGCGTTTTCTTTTTTTCTTTCTCTTTTTGGCGCGGAACTGCCAGTGCCACCCGTCTTTAGCCCGCGCTCGAGGCCATGCACACTCGTTAGTTCGGTTGTGCCTGTCCCGAAGGCTCGAGTATTTATTTTAACGCGCGCGCGTGCTTTTCCCTTCTTTCGCCTCGCCTTTCTCTCTTTTTTTTTCTTTTGTTATTTGTTGCCTATAATACACTTACGTTTGATTAAAGTTAGGAGGGAAAGCGAGCCTATTGATTCGATAAAATCATGAAATGTAGTTTTTGCAATACCTACGAAAATGTGACGATTAGTTCATTTTTTTTTGTCTATAATTCTGAATTCGGGACAAAAAATTTTCATATAATATTTATATTTTAGACGGAAGAAGTAGGATAATTGTTGTAAATTGGCTGTCATTTATGTTATATTTTAGATTGCCATGTGTATGTGGCAAATGTAAAAGTCATTTAATTGAAACGTATTCCTAAACTTAGAAAGAAATTTTATACAATTGCCTAATAAAGATGTATAGCTTATTAAGACTTTAAGTAGTGCAGTAAAATTTTTAAGCTGCTTACACTATCAATATTAAGTATATAATGGTATAAGGAAAATTCTCAAAGCTGTCAAGTAGATAATATCAGTTTTAAGTCAGACGTGACACAATACAACGCAAGTAAAATTATTCTACGAGAACTTCAAAATAATTCTTCACAGTTAAAAGTAAAACCTCATGCTTATTCAAAATATTAAAAAGAAAAGTTTGTAATTCTAATCGATTTTCACGACGTAAATGAAAAAGATTATTTGATCACACAATATTTCCCCTAATCTACAAAGCAAGTTTATTCAATCAATTCAATCATCCTCGTTATGCTTTATACAGATTTCCACCTTCAGCCTCGATTAATCCTCCAGGAAAACAAGCAGGACCTCTTTTTCAGCGAGTAGCTCGTAAAGCTTCTTTATAAAAAATTCAATGATTCAAAGGATAAATAATATATTATGCACCTAGGGAATAAAAATCGCCTTCGGCTCGGGTGCATACGATTTTTTTTTCACACAGCGCATAAAATTCGTACGTTTGTTCCCGTTGCTAGGGAATAAAGTGTGCACTTTATGCGCAGTGTGTAAAAAAAAATATTGCCTATAACCATGATTTTTTTTAAAATGATTTTGATCATTAATTTCCGCGATATGATTTTTTTGAAAAAATACACCTTTCCATGTATAACAAAAGAATGACGACAGCTAATTCAACATTTCTGACGAGAAAAGATAGGAAATTTTATGCCCTTACATATGCATTTACTTTCATTTTATTATATTGACTCTATTGATAAAAAAAAACACGAAAAACAGTTTTCCAAAAATCAAAAATTGCAACAAAAAAATCGCAGCTACAAACACGAAAACCGATTTTCTTTCCCCACATCACACAAAAGAAAAAAAAAATGAGCTTAATTAGATTAAAATCCATTCAGAAGATCCTGAGATCACACACACGCACATCTATACAGACATTTTCAAAAAACATCATAATTTGATCCAACAAACTTCTAAAACGTTTTTAGAGAAACTTTTTTTTACTATCACAAAGCTTCTTCTGGGAGGAAGCAAAAAAACTGAAAGCTCAGAACGTGGATATCCCGATAAATTGAATCGCGCCGTCGCGACGCTGGCGCATGTGCGCCGCGAGTTACCAGGAGTGACGCGTCGACGACACGCTAAGCGGCCGAGAGCTTTCGCCGGGGGATGGCGTTGCAGTATAGTCGGCGGCCCCGCCGTGAAAGAATGCTTGCAATTAAGCGAGCGGCAAAAGGGAATCGGGCGACTTCGCTTCTTGCGCGCCAGTCCCGAGCCTCCCCCGCGATAGGCATCTAACAACAATCATTAATTAACCCCAATCCGCGCGCACGAACGGTAAGCAAAGTAGAAATTGACTGCGACTGTTCCGCCCCACCCTGAACTTCCGTCTGAGTACTCCTTCCTCCACGGTGGGCTTTCATTTTACTACTGTTGCGGACAAAGTCAGTTTCCAGTGTAAATGATGTAAATTCTGAAAGTAAAATTTGTAAAATGTCGATTGTAAATAATTTGAGAAAATAGAGAAAATATTATAAAGGACATGAGTGAATATAATGGTCTCTAACAAAGAAGCACATTTTAATCTTTCGTTTTTTTCACACCAGAGTAAATTACATTCTTTCAAAATCTGAAAAATTTAAAGTATCACACGATAAACATTCAGTTTATCAGATTTTGGAAAGATTTACTTTTTTACTTTGACTTTTTCTCCAGAACTTTAAAAATGACAATTTAAACGAAACCTTTTCAAATGTGTTTCTTTTCGTTAGAGGTGACGGCATGATAAAATTAAAAAAAATTAATCAAACATCCCAAAAAATAACTTTGAGAGTAAATTTCGGGACATAGCAGTGTAGATAATTTGAACTCTTTATAAAACAATTCCTGAGACAAGAAGGCACCGAAAGAATTTAGTAGATTTGTGAGAAGATTTTCGACGGTATAAGACGGGGTCGGCCTATGTCTTACTGATGAGCTCAGTAGGCTGATCCTGGATTAAACTGCTAATCGTTTATTCATACAATGATCCCAAAAATGTATTTGTGCGTAATAAACATGAATCGAGCTTTTATTCGAAGAGGTAGCGACGTCATGCGTATCCCGCAGTTCGGTCGGTGTGCTTCTACGCTGTTACTCGCCGATCGTTTATTTTTAGAAACTTTAGATTCTGTGGATGGATGGCTTGGAACGTGCTTCTTTTACTTTTGCTTCACTTCAAATCCTTTAAGAAAATCCTTCTCTCTTCGGAACTGTTATTTGAGAGAGAAAAAAAGAAAACAAATCTCGTCCGTGTTATTTTACTTTAAAGCTTTAAATGTAGCTTTTTTGAATGTAGCTTAATTAAATTTAAACGATAAATTTACATCCACAAAGGAAAAAATTCGTACAAAAAAAAAACTTTACAAATTAAAAAAAATTCCGAATGATCAAATTAATAGCTTTTCAATTTTCACTTGAAGTATATAAATGAGGTTAATAACTTCTTTATGTCTACAAATTTTAACGATATGCCTAAACTGTAATGAGAAATACATATTTGGATAATTTGATATGAAAAAGTCGAACTATTCTTTATCCCTATTTTTTTCAAATAAAAAGCATTAAAATTTAATTCGTGAATGTTAAACAATGTAATTAGCCTCTCATCAATATACTAGATCACTTTCCTGAATTTAGTAATTATCCAATTACCTTTTTAATAAATTTTTGCGATAGAGAATCTAAAATAAATTTATGCGATTTGTAGTGGTTCGTCTTCATCAATGAAATACACACCAAACCAAATTGAAATAAAAAAAAAAATCGAAAAACAATGACTCGCAATCAATCGCTCAGAACAGAATAATATTTACTTAGTGAATGCAACACCTTCGTTCGCGTTGTCCAACAAAGCTATAATGGAATTGCCTGCAGCTGATCCAATCGTACAAATTTCTCCAAATAAATGTGTGCGCATTGCGTAACCCCATACTAATCGGCGCACGACAAATTACTCGGGCACTGACTCCGAATTTTCCAGGATAAGCGAGGCACGATGTCGCTCTCGCCGCAGCTCAGTTGATGAGGCGCGACCTTAGGTTCGATAATCGATAGCACGCCGACAGTAGGTGAAATTAATTCGCTACGTATACGCAGGGGCTTACAAATCAGTGCAGACGCAGGGAGAGCTTTAGAGGGGCGAGCGTGCAAACGTCCGAGCGGCACCCCGTCGCTGGTGTATAAGCCCGAAGCCGCCGCTATTCGCGCAGCAATTCCGGCAATGCCGCAAGCCTATGAAATTCAGGCATTATGCGGCGCGTTTAAACGGCGAATTCCGAGAAACCACGCGAGTGTCCGTCTTCGTCGCCCCTACACCCTTCTGTGCCTGTAAACTGGCGTTTATGGCGTGTGTGCGCGCCCCCGGGCGAGGCTCCGATCGCTTTGAATTTTCAATGAGAAATTTCGACGTAAAAGCCCGAGGATGGACGTTTTTCATCTACTCGGGACGCAACGGGAGAGGCTTTTTTACGTGTTGTGTAAAGCGTGGGAGAAGAAAGATTTAGGGATTACACAATGCATTGGTTTATTACGTATAATATATACGGGTGGGTCTGACTACAGGCGTATCGATTTCACTAGTTTTGCGAGAGAATCGGATTCGTAGTGAAGGAATACTGAGATGAACTCGAATTAAACTGCTTTAAATGAATAAATAGTAGGAAGATATTTTTTTAAGTATAAAAAAAAGAAAATTTTAAATTTTAAAAAATCCATTTATGTGTCTGACCATATTTGACTGTTTCTACTTCCACATTGGTTTGTTCTCCCGTTCCAATTTAGCGCAGTTTTTCCAGGCTTTACATAATAAGGCAATACATAATTATTGTATACAAAAATATATCAATGTAAAAATGTCATTCCTTATAAATCATCATTTTTAAATAAAACTCGTAGGAAATATTTTTCATGGAAAATAAAACATATTCAACGGGGTGGCCCACTGTACCCCCCAGTTAACTTCGCCCCAATTTTAAATGTTATGCCTCACTTCCCTCTATATTTACTTGTTAAATAATAATTGTGAATTATTTAATCGAAAATATCCAATTTATAGTAGAACTGTTAATAATTACAAAATGCTTATTTATTTGTTTATTTAATACTTTTACTGGTGCAGATATCCATTTACAATGTATTATAAAATATTAATTGTTATAAAATATTCTCGAAAAATTACTTATATCACACCAATTCATCATTTCAAGAGCAGAATGTAAACGTAACGCTATACGTATATATACTTTTCTGTAAACTTTTTGCAGCATGAATAATTCATTGCAGTTGCATTTAATACTTCGATAAATATTTGCTGTAATTCACGGCACACTTGACTTTTCAATTTGCGCGCAGTTGTCTCCCAATTCAATTGATACCGAGATTTAATTGAATAATAAAACATGAGAGCAGCCTTGTTTCCTCCCCCAAATTCGTAAGTACATTTTCATTTAAACAGCCGTAAATTTGAAAGCAACGATCGATTCGTCCTTTTGTAAAATTACTCCGGCGCCTTCGCACTCGTCTCGACGCACAAAGTTCCAAATCCGATTCGCCAAAAAAAAAGCAGGTCGCGTCGCACGGCATTAAAGACACGTAGTAGGGGAGGATTCTTCCGGCGAAAAAATCCGGCGCTCGTTAGTAAACAAAAAGCAAAAACTAGCCCGGCGCGCCGCGGGGCGGATCGAACGATGCTGGCAAGGCCCCCTCCTAACGACTCGCCGTCCGCAGGCTTTACAGTGCAGGCGGCGAACTTTTTCAGCTGCGCACACGACTCAATCAGCATAATTGCGGGGATTTCGCCGATGCGAGGCGCACTGCACGCAGGGCGTAGCGCCCGAGCGGCAGCGCCGGGAGCCGAGCCCGGCGAAGGTTCAAGAGCTCGCGAGAAGCGAGAGCATGAACTATTCAGGTCGGGTCTGCGACCCAGATCGGCCGACCCCCTCCCGGCGAGTTTCGGCGCGCGCGCGGACCTCGGGATTCGCAATCGCGGTGGCCGCGCGCGAACTCGCGGCCGCCGGAGCTTTGGACCGGCTGCGCTCGGCCAAGACGCCTGGAGAGAATCTCGGGGCAAACAATGTGGGGAGTTGGCCGCAGACGCGGTCGCCGGGGAGACGGACTTTCGGGATGAACAGTCGGGGAATTGCGCTCTCTCTCTCTCTCTCTCTCTGGCTTTGCCATTTTAATTTCAGATCCTGCGAGATTACGCTGAATTATTTTCCAACGATTCAAATGCGATTTGGGGGTGCGGATTGTGGGAGCACTGGCCGCTTACTGAAATCGATTGCAGTGTGCGATGAGGTGATACGCAGTTCGGAATAGCACTGTGGATAAACATATTTTCGACGAGATTTTGCTTGATCAAAAATCCATATGGGTGTGGTGAAAAAACCGTTGCCAATACGCTTAGAAAAAATTCTAGTAAAAATTACTATCCTGTCTAGAAAAGTGGCCACAGACTGTCATGCAGTGGAAACATTACCATCCAGTATGACTTAAAAAACATTCATATGTTTTCTCGAAACTTTTTCTCATCGTACAAGATCCTCTAGGAGGAAGCAAGATGTAAAGTCAGTTAACTTTGAAGTTACATTGAAAAAAAATATACTTATAGGTATACACGAGAAAAACCGCCTCATCCCCGTTTTTGCGAAACCATCACCACAATGAAGCTTCAATATTTCAAAAGCGTCAAAGCGTTTAGAAACACTTCCGAATAACGCTCAGCTGTTTCCACGAAGCTTGTTGTGCAATTTTGGTGGACTTGTTTTCGTTAAACGAATAAACATTTTATTCCATTGTTTTCTTTAAATTTTTTAAATTATATTATAGCAATAATCTTTATTAGTTAAATTTATTTTTAATTGAATTTTTTCCTCTTTTTTACATTTCCTGAATGCTGTTATATTCATAACTGTGTAATTATAGAGCAATTTGATATTTTTTATCTTTACTGTCGCCTTTCTGAGAACACATTTTTATCCCTTTCAATCTACGTCAAAATGTATTATGGAATATTTTTCAGGTCAGTACTTTTGAATTTAAGAGAATCTTTCAATATGGTCGATCTTCGGGGGCAATCAAACTTTTGAATATTGCACGCCAATTGAATAAGATAAATCATTTACACTTGAAAAAAAGTGAAAAGATGCGAGCGTAATTCACAGTATTTTATAAATTTATGATGATGATGATACAAATCTTTTGAAAACCGAACTAAGAGTCACCTGCACTATTCAATTGTAAATTGTCTGTTCCATTATCATTAATACTCAGTGTAATAAGCTATACTTATAATTATAATAAATTTCCGAGAGTGCAGACAGCCGACTCCTGCCTTTAAACTTCCGAGAATCGGCGGAGAACGAGTTTCACCACGAGACGATGTTTTTATTTATTTAAATTAAAACGAGTTTTTTTTAAACCGATTTATAAGCCTTGAAATGGGGCATAAAAAATGTCTGAAATGTCGGCCAAAAAAGACTACACAATAAAAAATTAAAAAATGGTTTATTGAAGTCAAAGGAAAGGAGTTCTTTATTATATCAAACAAACTACCTCACGAAAAATCCAATCCTCACTACTTAAATATACTTACAATACACGGAAAGAAACCTGACAAAAAATTCTTATCGTACACCGTCGCAACTAAACAAAAAAAAAAGGTTGCATCGAATTCTCGAGCTGCGCGGAATAAATAAAGAAGCAAAACATAATGGCACACAGTACAGCGCGTGCAATCACTCATTTTCGTGGAAGCGTAAAAAAAAGGCCAGCCCTCATTCCTCCTCTACCGGCCGCCTGATCATCCCCGTTCGAGCTCTATCTCCGTCGGCGCGAAAGCTCACTGGGGCACAGAAAGGTCGATCATCAGGTCGCGCGAATTGATTTCCCGTGGACATTGTTAACAGAGCGGCTCGCCGCGAGAGCAGAGGGTAGGGCCGGAAGGCAGCGGAGGGCGGGAGGGAGAGCGAGCGAGACGAGGGATGCGCGCGTGGAACAATGGCTATATACGCTCTCGGCTCTATACGTTTGCAAGACGCTCGCCGACCCGATAGGTAATTTTTTTCAAATTTTATTTAACGGGATGTCAAAGCCTCCTGTAGGAATCTGCATTATCGGCATGAGTGTTTTATTTATTATTAAAAATCAAAATCATTTTTCTAAATTCGGCCAATGTACCGCCCTCCGTAATTATGCAAGAAAACTGTAAAAAAAATTTCAGCCAATTACATTTACAAATGGCTTCAGGAAATAAATAAATACAAATAAAGCTGCACTTTTTAAGTCTGCGGATAATAAGGTTCATAGTTAGAAGGTCGAAACGAAGCAAAAAAAAAAGAAAAATAAATAAATAAATAAATAAAATAGCCTGCTGATGGATTTGCCACCGCCTGGACTAAGGGCGAGGCTTTTTGTCAAATCGAGCGGCCGCCCCTCCTCGGCGTGTCGACCGCCTCGATGCTCATAACCCGACTTTTTTTGTCGCCTGTTCGATCGATGCGCTCGAGCTATGCAATTAAAATGCACGATGCGTCATTTATTAGCCACGACCACCTATTGGGATAAAAAGCTGTCGCCATGGGTCTAAAAAGCGAATGACGCGAGGCGCCGGCATAAAACTCCCGGAGTGCAGGCAGCCGACATTTTTTTTTTTTTTTTAACGTCAGGGGATTTCTTTCCTTCTCTCTCTCTCTTTCTGGTATAGCGTATAGCTTTATGTCAACCCGAGCTGTAATCCTCCCTCCGGCGCGGGGCGACAATAGCCAAGCGCCCGCATTATCGGACTAACGAGTAATGATGCGCTCGCGTGTCATAAATTCCGACCACAAATACATTAAACCAGTTACGCGGTAATTGCCGACGTGCAGCTCGGGACGCGCCGAGCGCCCGTACAATAGGGACAATGAGATAGACCCGCGCGCAAATTAAGAGCCTCCGCCTTCCGTCTCTCGCTCTCGGCTGCTGCGCACCCGTCGACGAGCCGTTTTATTTGGTCGGAGAGCGGAGCGAGCGCAGCATCCCACCCTTTTGAAACTTTAATTCGCCAATTGTTTCTAATTACCTCCGGGGTTCGGCGCGAAATTAATTCCAGCTGTACGTATGCCTCGCGTCTCCGCAGCTGGCGACTGCAAATCAAAGCTGCACGTCGCACTGTCCTAATATCCGCAACACTTTCAAAGGCGCACGATTCTATACTGTTGGATCGGCGCGAGTTCGCGTTTATTTGTTTTGGCAGAAAACACTAATTTTTTTTTCGTTATGTTCAGTACAATAGTGAATAATAAAACGTATATATATGCAGAGTGTTGGTTTATTCATTCATTCTTAATATCATGTCATTGCAAATTGAATTATTGTTTCCCTTTATTTGATTTTACGTATAATAAATTATTAGTCTGTACTAATACATTTATCTTCTATTTTTCAGGTGAGTATCGGAGCTTCCCATTAATATTTGCAATGTAGTGTGAGTAAAATAATCCAAAAATTATTATTAATTTTTTTAGTATACCGATAGTCAAATGTTAGCGTTTCAATTAGCCATAGCTTTATTAAGTAAATATACATGAGTGATACTACTTAAAAAAAAAGAAAAAGAAAAAAAATGATTGGCCAGTTTTATTTAAAATAAGGCAAAAGACATAACACATTCGATATGAGAGTTATTCCTCATAAATTTTATAAACGCGATAACTTTTTAATAAAAAATATAATTATAAGTGAAGAGGTATATAATAACGCCCTTTATAAATATGGTTAATTTTCGATGTTAACAACTTCCTTTTAAGATTTCATTCAAATTATAAAAAAATATACATATAAATTTAAAAGTTGCTATCATTAACTTGAAAACAAAAATGTATGCCAACTGCAGGTTTTTGTATTAAAAATTAAAGAAGGTACTCTTTGCTCATCCCTACGTATGGATCCTTGGAAACAACTCGTTATTGCAGTTCTGTCCGGTTTTTTAAAATTTACGCAGCCATGACAATAAAGTAGACATTTTTATAGGATATTTTTTTTGAGATATAGCAAAGGATTTACAGACTTTTTCGATTTACCGTGGGTTTATATTTTACCATACCCCGCATTTTTATGTTTCTTTATATCTGTTATAAAGTACACAGCTGCAGAGCTACATCTTGTTAATCAACTCGAAAATTCTCAACTGAAATTTGCCGAATTTTAAACACACATTTTATGTGTTTATTTTTCGACGGACTTTTAACTGTGTATTATTTTTATAAAATTTTTGTTGTAAAAGGGCCTTACGCCCTTTTACAACTGCTAAATGAATAAACGAAGTAAATAAAACAGTGCAGAGCCAATAAAGGAGACGTTACAACGCTTGGCGAGTCATCCTGTCGAATTAGCCAAAACAGGAATCTCGCCGCGCGCAATGCTGAGTCAACCGCAGAAGCGAAGTTCATGTCGCGGAGTCTCCCACTCTCTCTCTCTGCTTCCCTTGTAATATCGCCATATCACCGGGCGTATATAAATCCAGGCGATGTCGAGGCAGCCGCACGCGGCCCATGACGCGGTATTTCACCGCGGCGCGCGCTATTAATTCACCTGCTGCGTCCTCCCGACTGCCTTATCTCGTGCCCCCGCAGTAGTCTTGATTATCCTACGGGAAAAAGGTCCCTGTGGCGCGTGCGCGTTAATCCTCGCGCGTCGCCTCGTGAACGACCGAATCGAAGCGAATCGAGGCCCCGAGGTCGAGCCTCTCTCGAGGGGCGGCGAACGCGAGCGCAGCATCGCCACCGGGATGTGCCGTCGCTGCCCTAATAGTTTATTTAATAAAAAGCCAAGTTTAGGGTAAGCTGAATTTTCCGTTCGCGAGAATATTTTCAGTGAAATGGTTAGTTTTTTTTTTATTATTTTCAGCGGGGCTACTGAATATGCATAGCTTTGCAGTTTACTGTGGGAGATTATTCTTTTTGGAAGTCGCTTCATTTTTATGGGTTATTCTAGAGTAGGACAAGTCTTTTTTGTCTCTTTCTAAGTTGATTCTATTGCATGAGAAAGCTCAAAATGATTATTATGTCTTTAAAAAATATACCTCTAAATTCATTAAACAGTAATGCAAGTGTAATAAAAGAAGATAACAGCGGGCCAAACGATTTGTTCGGAAAAGATAATTGATCAATAAACTAATTAACTTACGACTTACAAATAAAAGTAAAATGTATTTAAGTGACTAAGTATTTTAATTTTTTTAAAAATAAGAACTCTTTCACATTAGCAATGAAAAAAAATCATTCTTTTTTATATTTTCAGAAAATCTAATGAATGCTTTTCAATTTTATAATTCGTTTTAGATTTATTTATAGCTAGTACACATTGCAAATTGAAATAAATCTATATTCTTACAAGAATTGATCTATATTCTTATAAGCAAGTAAGTGCGATTTATTAGTTTATCTAAAACACTATGTTTAGTTTAAAAATAACAGATTTAAACATTTAGTTTATGTTAAATCAACTTTTCTAAGACAACTAATAGTAAAGCTAAGAAGAACAATTCATTTAAAAAATTTGTCGCAAATGCGAAGGCAAACTTATCGTGTACATTTGGACCAAAAGCACACAAATATTCTTTAAAAATTTATAGAATTCTTTATAGTTTCCGCTCCAATTACAAGTAGTTGAACTTGATTCTATACATATTTTTCTCGACTTTTATCTCCAAAATTACGTTGCCCAACGTCGAGATATAAAATACCCCCTTAAAACGAAAAATAATAATACTAATAATAACAGCAATGATAATGTTATCAATAAGAATTGATGAGTTAAATACTCCTGGTACGTCAATTGGAAACCTCGAGAGATCAATAAATCGTGACCTCTCTGATACAAAAAGACATGAAAATTGAACAATGAGAGAGCATTGAAAATCGGGGAATGAAGCGACTGCGGCACGAGCGCATCGTCGACAATAGCGGAGCGCTTTTCGGCAATGTCGTCCGAACCAACAATGCGCTCCTTAGTCGCTTTACTCGGTAACAGGCGCCTGGGTGGGTTTAGTCCCGCTGGTGGGCGTGCGACTGCATCGCGCTACAAATCAGGCATGTCTGCGCGCGCCAATGTATTTCCCGTGCTCCGAGAGGTAGAGACAGAGGGAGAGAGGGAGAGAGACAGAGAGAGACAGAGAAATAGAGAGAGAGAGAGCCAGAGAGACAGAGAAGTAGAGAGAGAGAGAGAGAGAGCACTCGATCGTGCCGCACTTAGCGATCACGCTTAGCCTCTCTGTTGTACGAACGATGAGCCACTCAGGCCGTGCATTTTAATTCAAGGAGCGAAAATCGGGACGTGGCCGCGCGTGCGCGACCGACCGAATAGTTTTGCCAGTGGACGCCTTTGTTTACGGCGGGACGCGCGCTGACCCACATGCGAGAGCCGCGTTGGCGAAGATCACTTCTCTCTGGATTTTCGTTTATGCTCGGATAAACTTACTCTCGATTTTACAAGGGTCCAGAAATTTTCCTGTTATGCGCTTGGATTTATACGGAGGGGATCAGAATGCTGGTGCTTGCAGTGAATGATCAAAATTGATGTACATTGAGAAAAAAATTTAGTTGGATCAACGATTTACGCTGTTAAATTAACAGTGATACTATTAAATTAACAGTGGAATTGTTGAATTAACAGTTTTTTTCGGTTGGAAGTATTTAACAGCGAGAATCATTAATCCAACTAAATTTTTTTCTCAGTGTATAGAAAATAGTTGTTATTCTCCTTTTAATCCTCTTTAATCGATTATTTACATATAATATGTTAAACTAAAAAAAAAAAATCTTTTTATTTTATATTTTTAGTTAAAAAATCTAAAATAATGTTAAACAAATATGCAGATGCTCAGAGTTTAATTTTTAGGTTGAATTCCCAGTAAATTTTGTACATTTTTTTTTGAAGAAATTACACTAACTATAAAGATTGAGGAATAGACAAAAAATTTGAAGGCACTGATTTTCTGATTTGTATTTATGTAAAATTGTTTAACGAAAAATGAGTGTCTTTAGCGATTTGCCTGACACTTACATAACTTGGGGTTAAATTTTATTTAAATTTAAGCATCGTAAATTAAGTGCCAAATTAAGTGTCACTTCAAAATTGAAAGAATTAATTTGCATTTTTTCAAAGATGGCATCATGGAACTTTATTTTTGTGAATAATTAACTTGAAGTAAAATTTTACTGCAAATTTTTGCACGCAATTACAAATTAAAGTGAACTTTACTATAATGGTAGAAATAAGACTGTTCAGGAAAAGGATAAACTAGCTACTCTTTTTTTTAAGCATAAGTGAATCATGAATTTTTAATATGAAAGACTTACAAATATACGGAAGTAGATGCAGTAGACTGTGGTAAGACGCGCGTTTCTGCTCTAAACCCATCGCTTCTTTTTACCCTTTTAGAAGACGCGAATTTATGACAAATTTTAAAAGACGTATATATTTTAATGTTTTATTCCGTAGATAGTCCGTTCGATACAATAATTAATTTTTTATATAATATTCAATATTTAAAGATAATAATTTTTCGTTTTTTGCGAAGAACAAAATTTACACAATTTTTTGCCCAGATATGTACGCAATAACGTAACCGGAACGAAGAGATAGAATGGGAACAATGAAACAGTTTCCAATACTGTTCAAATAAATTTTTTTTATTCCTTTTCTTCATCTCTTTTATGCAAAAAAAAAGTTCTCTACATATTTTGCAAAAGATTTACTTGTCTCGAAAAGATTTTTACATCTCTTTTTTAGTTGTCTTTCGTCCGGTATTATACAACTTTATTTTCAGCATTTAAAAGTGAAATTGGAAAAAATTTTAATTTCGTTGAATACAAATGAAAATAGCACAATTGTATGATAATCAATTCGACATTCTAATGAAAAAGGTATTCACATTTTATCATAAATTCTGCACATTTTAATAAAGTATTACGAACGCATGTCGCATTGATAAACGCCGCAGCTGCTCTAATAATCTCTAATAATCGTACGTTCTAATCACGCGAAAATCGCGGAAAATCCAACATTTTCAAGGATCAGCTTCGCGCAATACCAGTGTAGGTATTTCAGCAGCGGGCAAGTTTCGCGTTCGAAAATTGCGACAGTGAAAATTCACGATTTCATACGGCTGCGATGTAAAAAGAGGAAGAAGAGAGTATACGGAGCACTGGCCGCAGCACAGAATTGCAATTAACTTTTCATCGCGTTCGCGATGAGCGACCTTCTGTTTCCGCCCCTCCGCCCTTCCTCTCTCCCCGTGCCTCTATCTGTCTCTCTCTGTAACCAAGCCAAGATAATTGGATTACGCGTGTGAAAAGCTCCCGAACTGCGCGGCGTATAGCCACAAGACCACCCCCACCAATTCGGCTCGGGAGTGCCGCGGCGCAAATAAACTTGATCTTGAGAGTTATCTTGGGGTCTGTTTTATTTTTAACGCGCCGAGATATTTATGTATAGAACTTCGATCAGACGTGGAATAGTCCTTCGCGGATCTTACTTTCAATGACGAGGAGGATATTTTTGTCTGCAGCTCTCTCTTACTTTGTGTGCACTTGTTATTATTAATAACGAGCTTTTACATTTAGCCGGGCTCTCGAAACTACGTGAAGGGGGTAACTTGGGGATTGTGCACCAGTGTATATTAGTTTGGACGCTTATTACTTTGAGAGTATTTGTCGAGGTACATAGGTTTAAGTGGAATTTTGCTAAAACTAATATTTGATTAGTTTACCATTTCGTATGTCGAGTGCAATTCAAAGTTATCTTATATTTTTAGTTTATTTAACGTCTTCTTGGTTATGGCTGGGATGATTTTTTTTTTGTATTTGCAATGACTTCACTGTAAATAAAGATAAAATTAATAAACGACTAAGGGAGGTATATATATCGCAAATTTATCATCCTAGATGTTATTACTTCGCTGCATTTACAGAATTTAGAAAAGAATTGTAGTTATATATTTTAATATAACTAAGAGGATTCTATAGGAATTGCTATCAACACCCGTACAGTTTGACTATGAATTTTGGACCCTTACTGCTATCATGACTATTATTTTTTATTATTTTTTTTTTTTACTATAAATTGTGCAACCTTAAACAATTTTCGAGAAGTGCCCTTTTTCGATAAATCATTCCAATGTTTCCTAACAGAAAGAAAACTATAACTAGTGCGAAATTTTTGTAATTTGATTGGAGTAGGGACGAAAAATTGATAGCATAACTGCAATTTTCCTACAAAAATTAATTAGATTTTAAACATTCCACCTTCGTGGAAAAATAATTACATTTACTAAGGTTTGCAATGACTACATCTCAAATACTTGGAAAGTTATGAAAGTAATGTTTATAAAGTAAAACACTAGGTATAAAAATAACTTTAATTAAATTTTATGGAAGCTGCATAGTGCGATACGGCGTACTGCTCGTACAAAGTTTATTAAATTAATTAAAAGTAAAAATTGAGTTCACTTTTTATTATATTACAAGCACAACTAAAGGTTCACGGAAATCGGACGGTATAAAAAGAACCCCCCTCCCCCCACACACACACACACATACACACACGCACACGCACAAAGCAACGTTTCAAAGTACGTATTCATAGCAAAAGAAGAGTTAGAAGCAATTACAAGGGTTGGCGGAATTTTTGCGTTCATTTGAATATCGCATTATGAATACGAAATAAGAGACGCGCGACTCATAATCGTGCACCGTTCGAATCTAACAGGCGCGATAACGCTGCAGAGCGCGGTGCACGTGTTACAGCATTATGCAAGCCGCGCGGCTAGCCGCAAAAGCGGAATCTAAAAGAATTTATTAACGCGCCTTCCTCGTCGCTTAAAAATCTGAAGAGTAAGAGAGAAAAAGAGGGAAAAAACACGTGTATACAGAGAGAAAGAGCGAGAGAGATGAAGGAGGAGGGAAGGAGAGAAGAACAATACGAACACCGGGGAGAGCGTGTGACCTACTGGGCGAGCGCGGGCGTGGAGGGCTCGCGACGGTCTCCCGTCTCGAAAGGTGAACAACAAAAGTGGCGGCCGGGGCAAAAGGGGTGCGGGTCTTCCCCCAGCCTCGGGACTCTCCGTGGGGTGCGGCGCGCAGGGATGGGGGGGGGGGAGCGTATATATCCGTCATACGGGCGGAGCGCACGCGCACGCACACGCCCGCGAATTTGGGGCGCGCGCGAGTGTGGGTATAATCCAGGTGTGGGCGCGCGAAAGCTCGCTTTGGAGACGCAGACTCCGCTCTATCGATCGAGGAGCTGCGCCGAGTAATGCGCGCGAACGCGCCCGCCGACGGGGGTGGCCGGAAGGGGTGGGGTGGGGGGGACGGAGAGCGCAAGAGAGAGTGCAAACCGATGCGGAATAATAAAAAAAAAAAAAAAGAAGGAAGAGGAGAAAGCGAGCCGAGCGAGGAGGAAAGGTTATCGTGAGTCCAGAAGGTAATGGGAGGCTGGCGTTCGAGTAAAGGCTTGTAATGGCTCGTGGAAGAATGATACAAATTGTGCTTATTATTCTAATTTCAGCGTGCTTCCGATTCTAACTGGGAATTCGATTTATTCTCATTAAGCTATTGGAAGGATTGCATATTTTAAGACTTGTATATTGCCGTATTTGATTTGATACAGAAAATGTATTAATACCCTCTTACTGTTTAATAATAATATAGTAAAGCTATAAAAACACGAATCGTAATATTTGTTATTTCTTGATTTTGTTTTGTAAACCATGTCACGAACGCATATCAATCGTGAAAGTTTTATTACTTATTTTTCCAATAAAATAGCTTACAATTTATAGTTCAAATAAAAGTAATGCAATAACATATTTTTAAAATAACAAACGTGGAAACAATTTTTTTGTTTCTTATTGTTAATATGAAATATAAATATAAATGCCTGGACTAAAAGTACACAGCTTTTTATTTTGGATTTTACAAAAAAAAAAGGTACGCGGAAAATGAAAAATTCAATGCATGCTCACAGAGCGTAAAAAGGGATAGGAAGAATAAAAGAAAACAATATATAACACATGCAATTGAAGTTCCATAGACGAACCAATAGTATAAAACATTTTGAAAAACGTTTATCAGCAGGTATGCATTGACGCTTACGAAAATAACAGCGTTATCAGACTATGCGAAACCTGAAGATAATACAGAAAACGAATGATTTAAAAAAAGACAATTATTTAAAAAATAAAAAAAAAATTTAGAATCAGCAGTACTAAAGAAAAATGTGTCTCTTTAAATTTTTAAAACGAAAGTATGAAAGCCACATAACATTTCCTTAAATGTTACTCCAAGAAAAATAACGTACTGAGTTTAAGTAAAATAAGAAACGGAATGCATTGAGGAAAAAGGTTGTACTCTTTCTTGATGTATGCTAGCGAAAATATGAAGAGAGCGGAAAAATATAAAAAGAAATAGTCGTAACTTGTTTCTTCCGCAACACTTTAACGGCACACTTATACAAAAAATAAATTTTAAATTAACCATTTACCCCCTGGATATTCTAAATAGGTGGTTTTAACCATAAATTAAGTACTTTAAAACCACCTCCACTGGATTAATCCAAGGGGCTGATAATAACACAGCAGACATATATTTACCGGTCGCCCTATAAATCCCAACCCTTTTTAATTAAGCCACCTCCGCTCGATTATTGCATTACCTAATTTCTCTCTCCCCACTACAACAAAGGGGGCCAGGAGCGCGGAGCTAGCCGAGAGATTCTCTTTTTGTTTGCCGTCTATCCCGCGGGGGGTTTTCGCACGACCACGGCTGGCTTCCTTCTGTACCGCGCTGAATCCCGGGAAACGCGCGTAAAATATTCACGTCGGTTTTTTTTTTCTTTCTTTGCGCGAGTCTGGCGCTCGTGGAAACGTAGCGGAGGCCACCGCGATGTTTCCATAAAGTGGTTCGTTCGGCGTACTTTTATCGCGGATCGTCCCGTAATCTTGAGCTACTCTCTCTACTTTGTGCGCTTTTGTAAGAATCTCAGGGAAACGCGGAAACGCTCGCGAGCACATGTATTTCAGTTAAAAGATTCAAGCGAATCTCTAGAGGAAAAATATAGTTTCCTCGGTGAAATTTTTTCTTCCGCTGCGCAGACGTTTGTTTCTCATTCGGTCGTGGTGGAGGAACACGGTTAAAAATTCTGTGTATATATCAAACACAAAATTAACGTAAATAATGCACACAAATTTTGTGTTATTTCTTGAACTGATTTTTACCAGTGAAGAGGAGAAGGGTACTTCGAAAATTCCCAGGAAATAATACATTTCGATACATGTGCCGGAAAGTGATTTTTAACCGCATGGTTAAAATCACTTCCTCGATCCAGTATCGATCTGTACGATTTTGTGCAGCTGATTTTGTACTAGTGTGCGCCAAGTCGTATCTTTGCGCACGGCGTGTCGAAAAAACACTTGTCGTCGAGTTAACGTGAAAAAAGAAAGTAGCGTTCGAATGAAAGTTCGATCTTAGAACGGGTTTTGCCGGGCTGAGGGAGAGGAAAAGAGGGAAAATTCCGAGAGTGCAGTTCATGGTTGGCGTGCGCCTCGCGACGAACGCAAAGATCTAACGACAAAAGCCGATGATCGAAAGAAAGCGGGTGCGGCACGCAGCAAAGGGGTGTAGCGCGGGAGAGACAGAGCGAAGCCACAGCAATAACTCGAGAGTATTGAGATTAAAGTCGAGGAAAGCTCGCAAAGCGAAAGCCCCGCCGGGACGAGGAAGAGGGACGAAGATGGAGCGCATCCTTCGACGAACGTACGCACGCAAGTTCTTTTTCCTCGTATCCCGAGGAGGCAGAGGGAATTTGCGTGTCTGTGAAATCCTAGTCTTTCCCTCAGCACTCGCTCCATCTTTGTCTGAACGGGGGAGAAAGGGGGTGGAGGTGCGGAAAGGGACGCCCGCACTCCTGATGTACGGGGCGCGCATACACTCTTAAAAATTATATTGTTATTTTACACAAAATTTTGTGTAAAATCAGCTCTCGCGCAAGTTCACGTATTTCATATGTAACCTTTCTATACTACGTATTAAGTATATATTTTTATTGCTGTGTTACGGTATTTAGTTCATTACAAATTTACGGGAAGCATTTTTTCACCAAGCACAGGATTATTGTTTAGCAATTCAACGGAGGGGCGAAAGACTGGCGAGGCCTTCAGATACGAAAGCCTTACAATGGGTTTCATGATTTTAATCTACAGATGTGCCATGAGAAACCGTAAATTAGATTAGAGTTAATTTCGCGATGCCCTACTCCTAATCTAAACGATGTTATGGGATCAAGCGAAAAAGGATTCAGGCTTGCTACTTGGTAGTACTCGATGTTAGATTATAATCAATAATTATTGATTGTCTATGGTGTTTTCGACTGTGGAATTGTAAAAAGTAATCTTTGAGAGGGTTATATCTAAAAGGTATTATCTACTTTGCGCATGTATATGTATGTAAGTATGCGTTGGCAACTCATTATGCAATGTAAAAAAGTAAAAGCGCTATGAACTGTTGAGCATTTTATCGGTACACATAACACGAGACCCTAGCTGATCCTCCAATGTGAAACATTTTAATGACTCTTAGCTTTTTTCATTCTCTTTTACGTCTAAGGTACGAATGAACTCTTAACTTTTACCCTCATTTAGAATTTTTTTGTTTGCAGTGCTGCAGAAGATTTGCATAATTAGTGCATGTCTACAATAAAGTCTTCTCATTTATGAGCTTGCAAATAAAGTGTATTTTTTTACTGACATTATGCAGCAATCTAATTAATAAAGTGCTTTAAAAAAAAAAAAAAAAAAAAAAAAAAAAAAAAAAAAAAAAAAAAAAAACTGTAATTGCAGAATTCTCAGTAGATTAAGTAAAATAATCTAGTTAACGCGATAGATATTAATAGAGTAGAAAACTGCACTGAAGCAGTGACTTGCAGTTGTTGCCGAAATTAAATTATGAATTACGCAGCAGCGAACTGTACATTCGCTAAAGTAACTTCGACAGTTACGTTTAAACCATGATAATTGAATTTTTAATTCGTTAAGAAGTTTATTGAGTATTCATTAAAACAAAGTGCTCCCTAGTGGAAATGCGGAATTGTTAATCTCCGTACGATATAGTTTTGAAGTCTTATAATTAATCTATTGTATAGGGTACTAGAAATCGTATGTACGTTTCGCGCTGACTTTTTTATTTTTAAGATTAAAAAAAGCTAGCAGTCAATTAATTTCGAAATTAAATTCAATTTTTAATGCATTTTATTAGAATTAGGAATATAACGGGTTTTTTTTATTTTGATTTTGTAACAATAAATTATGCGTGGACACCTTATAGAGCAAGCCGATAAAAATAAATAATAGTTTAATAATAAACCGCTGCCAGTAGACTGTCAGTCAGCTTCCTCAAAAAATTGTAGCTACTCAAATAAAAGGAATGAAGGTCAGACCACATTCATTTACTTTTTTAAGGCGATCCGCTTAGAAACAATAAATACATGCTTTACCACCAGGCCAAAATTCTTATATTTTCAAAGCGACGAAACAAAATGAAATAAATTCTTTCCCAGGGAATTTTAATCCCGAAGCTCTTCGGATACTCCCGACAGCGTCCGCGTAAATAGTTCGAACGATTGGTGTCCGTGAATTCCTATACAAAAGCCACTTAAGCTTTCTTCCTTTGACGATCCGAGCGCGCTCGAATTGAAATCGAATGAAGTGGTATCGAGCTCCGGGCGAGGAAGAATCGCCGAAAGATAGCGCCGCTCCTCGAGGGAGAGTTTATAGAGAGGCCAAGCTCCGCGCGGTGCGATTTCAATCGAAGGAGGAAGGGGGAAAGAGGGGAATTCCAGTATCGGCGTTCGCATGTCCCGGAAATTCCCGAGACTTTCGTGCGCGCAAGCGTCGCGCGAATTAGCCCGCGCGATCGGCTTTAATTGAGCAATCACCGTGCGTCACGATCGACGCTGCCGCGACTTTCCGTGGCGCGAGCATCGCGCGCCACTGGCTTTTCAAGTCGAGCGCAATTCATTGATGGATCGACGATTTACCTCGCTGCGCTCGAGCTTCTGGCTTAGGCTGTTTCAGTGCGGGCGTTAGGGGCGCTGACGGCGCTGACAGATTTTTTCAGAGAAATGCCATAGAAACGCGTCAGAATGTAAATTGATGCGACGTTATTTGGAGAATCACGCTCATAAGGAATTAATGAGCCTAAAAGAGAAACCAGCTGTTCTTAATCTGATTGGTTCCGAAGTGAATAATACGCGGCTGATTGACGCACGATAGCTGTCTATAAAGATCAGATATATAAACATACAAGAGAAACGAGAATAAATTGCATGTTAGGAGCGATTCCTTAATTGCTAACAAGATTACATGATTTTTTTGTTCATTTTTTACCGATCATTTATTCACGAAAAGAGTTCTTGAAAGCTGAGTTTTTGTCACAGTCTCTTATGGGAGAGGAAGGTTAGTAGGTAGTTTATAGAAAAACAATCAAAGAATGAAAATGTAGGCAATTATTTATCGCTTACCGGTCATTTGTGAAAGAACCAAGCGATAAACGTAATCAAAATATATTGAGTTCGTTGGCTGCGGAAGAGTCACGCATTGAACCTCCTTAATTAAGGGGAATCACTTTTACATTAGTCACTTCTATTTCGATCAATGTTAATTATAACTTATAGCCGTATTACTAAATACAGCCTATAATTACACCTTTTTACAAAACACTCGCTTAGTAAATATAATCAGATAGTTTTACTTTATGAACACAGCTAAACTCCACAAAGTAATGGTATTCACTGAAATTCGTCGATTAAATTCTACCAGAAAACGAAATTAAATTTCCAAATTCCCGTCTTCGTCAAAGTCGATATTCGAGGATCGCTTCACATTAAACGGCGCTCCAGCAATATCGCCTTACCTCCGTTTGCATCGTCAAAGTAAAGCGTATAAAAATAAGCAGCCAAGAAAAAAGAGCAACATCGACCGACACGCATCGAGTGCAAATAAACTTCCGATATCCGTCGAAGTCACAAGCCGGGCATTTATTTATTTCCCTTAGCACCGCATAAGGTCGAGCGAGTCTCAGTCATATCCTAAAGCTCCCAGCTGTTTGTTCGCCCATCCGCACGACAGGAAGCTGTGGGTTTCGACAGCCTGTCTGTACCAAATCTGACTGTGATTAAAATGAATCTTCGTGTGCAATACTATTTGCTAAAACTTTTCATTTAAATGTTACATTAATTATATATATCTATTTGTATTCTCTAAGATTTAGCATACACTGAAGAAAAGCCCTGTAAACATTACGAGGATTTTCACGTAAAAATTACAAAGCTTTTTTTATAAAATTTATAAAACTTGACCAACCGTAAAAATTGCGATGATTTTCCCGTAAAAATGTAAAGTATTGCCAACGGTCCGGCAATTTCTTATTTTCACATAATTTTTACGAAAAAAAAAAAATGCAAACGGAAAAAAGATAATTTTAAGACTATATTTTCATTTTCTAACTTAAAACGAATATAAAGAATTTTAAATGGAAAAGATTATTTTATTATTAAATTGAAGAAAAAAAAGAAGTACCAAATTAAGTTGGAGGAAGCTCCAACTGCCAATCTATTGGCAGCGGTTTTTTGTTTTTAGCTATAATAAGCACACATATTAATTTCCTTTAAAAATGCGTAAAATTCATTTTGCTTAGTTTTCCTTCTGGTATAAATAAATAGACTTTCTATCGTCGAATCGTCGAGCGAGGCCCGCCACTCTTCGCAATCGGCGGCCGCGCGAAGCATCCCTCCCACAGCGCCGAGGAAAAATCTCGCGAGCCCCCGCTTTTGAGCTTGCGCGCGGGCTTTTTTCGCGCACGAGGGCGACATTAGCGGGCGGGCGCGCTCTCTCGCGCGCGACCAAGTGGGCTTGAGGTCGGCTCCCCTCGAGAGGCCGAGAGCGCGTCGCTGAAGGCGAGAAAGAGAGGGACGGACAAAAAAATGTCTTTAACCAGAGGAGGGGGGGCGCGCCTGAGCAAAGTAGGCCAGTGGGTGATTGGGGTGCAGCCGGTCTCTCTCCCTCCAGAGGCTGCGGGAGCTCCATCCCTCTCTCGCTCTCGCTCTTGCGTAACGTATACGGTCGCTCGCGCTGGGCTTTACGTCACAGGCTGACGTCACAAGCGCGCCGGGCGGCTCCCCTGATTTGCCGGGACACCACCGTGTATAAATACGGGGGCACCGGCGCAGCCGCAAGTACACACACCTGGGGCAAGGAACCTCCGCGCGCCTACCTGCGTCACACCTATGACACGCGAGCGGGGGGGACACGCAGGTGCGCGCAGATGCATCTATCTTTCTTTCTCCGAGCGCTTGTCCCTGGGCGTAATCTTTGTTTCGCCGACAAAAAGGAAGAGTAGGGGGCCCGAGCCCCCTTTCAGAGATTTCTTTTTTTACTTTAAATCTCGGGAAGGGAGTTAGCCTTTTTTAAGCATGCATCGAGATACTTTTTGCATTCTTCAGCGCTGACCTACTATTAATAAACCTAACTCATCTCAGGATTCTCGGGTGGCATTGCAAAATTCCTTCTAGTGCGGTGGGCTTATTTCGAGGAGTTACACTGTTTTCGTTCTGTTAACTTGTATAAGCTATTTGAATTTCAGTTTCAAATTCTTTTTTATTTTTTCAGTAAAATTAGATGTTTTTGCGGTATTCAATTTACGATGAGAGGTACTTTACGAAGTTACATTAAAATTTATTAAGTTTTCCAATTGTTGCCGTCTATTAGGTTATTTCACGAAATACCTTTTAATTTAATTTCTCCTTAATACCGTATTTTTCAGGTAATTTAATTTTAAACGTTGTATTTGCAGCAAATGCACGCTGTAAAAAGTTTCGATCAAATTACCGTAAAATTTAATAACAATGCTTGGTACAGTATCGATCAGGCACTTTTGACCTCTTGACAAAATAGCATCTAGCGAACTAGAGTTTAGCACAAGCATTTTCAAAATAGATATTGCCATTTTCCTACCTAGTTTCAATAAATTAAAAGACTCGAAATATTAAAAAAACTAAATGGAATTTTAGCACAACTACAGAATTTAATTTCCGTTTTGAAATTTATTTATGAACTTTTAATGTATATTTATATTCAAACAAAATTAGGGTAAGTGTTTTTTGTATGTTTAAAAGCAAATTAACCTTTTTGTTAAAAAATTGTTTCTAAAATTCATGAATTCTCGTCGACGTATCTCCAAGTTCCCGAGATTTTCACAAGATATAATATCATATATACAGAAACTATATGCATTGAATTTTCAACTGTATCAATAAATTTGATTTATTTATTTAACTATAAGATAGCATCAAAATAGAAAAAGCAATGCATTTCATTACATTGAAAAGAAACAGCAATAAATAAATATAAATAATACATATCATGGAAAAGCTCGTGAAACAAGTTTTCTCATGTTACTCTTACCGATTGCTGTATTTCGAGAAATAGAGGAAGCAGCAAAGCTTCTTTTGCTAGTCGCTATTCCCTCAGACGATCAAAAGTTGCCAATCGATAGCGCAATAAAAATTTTTTAATAAAATTTTAAAAATAATTTCACCACAAAAAAATTTACCTCTCGATAATACGATATCAATTCTAGTAACAAGCTTGTTAATAGTAGAGAAAGCATTTATAGTCACAAACAAGACAATCGTCATACCTAGTAACAAGAAGTATTGTCCATTTTTATTAGGACAGTTTTTTACCAGGGTATTTTTAAATTTTACTCAAACCAGTCTTTCAGTGCACATATAAACTTGCTATTTTTAAAGATGTATTTAAAAAAATTTTCATTTACATCTCATCGTTGACTGCTTTGCCATGAGTAAATCAAATCGATCAGCTAAACGATCTTGCAAAAGTGTACCAACAAAAAAGCTACTATTGAATTGAATTATTTCCAGTTCAACATCGATAACCGTCTTTTATTTCATCAATACTCGAACGTTATATTGAAACGTAGCATAGTATACTATCCGCAATACAAGAAAAAAAGCGTGAATTCCGCAAAGATTTAATAAAGCCGAAGTAATGGAGAACGGACGCGAGTTCGGCGGCCGCGAGAGAAGCCCCGAGCAATTTCCCGCGCGAAGTGGAAACGGAATGATTCCGCGCGCATTCCGGGAAAGCCGCCGCGGGCACGAAGCATTAGCGCGAAAAACGCCGGCGCGCAGCCATCTCGCCCCGGCGCGATGCGCGGCATCCGCTCTCGGCGGGGAGAGCCGCGCGTATGTGGGTCGCACGCGCGCGGCAACGAGATCGGAATCGACGGACAGAGGGATGAAGGGAGAGAGAGAGAGAGAGAGAGAGAGAGAGAGAGAGAGAGAGAGAGAGAGACAGAGACCTCCGGAGCTTTATGCTGCGCCGCCTTATCGCCGAGTGCCGAGCGATGTTTAGAACTGGATGAAAGCGCTCGGACGGCGGACCTGATTTTTCGCCGACGAGCTGCGCGCGAGGAATTTTTTACTTTCGATCGGGGCGCCTCGGCGACCACTTTTTTACAGCTGCTTTTCGAATCGAGTGCTCGTTGATGCTTGAGATTCTTTTTTTTTTTTTTTATTTACTAGGAATCAAGCGTGCGACTACATTTCTGTCTTACATAACAAACATAAATCACGAAAGCATCACTATAATTTTCTCTTATTAGTTTATGTAAAAATAATATTAAGTTTTTTAAGACAGGGTGGCTTCATTATAAAGACTTGCATGTTATTGTTGAAGCAGAAATTTTCAATTACAGGTAATAACATTTTTACGAAGCTTTTTGGGCTTGAATATCAACTTAAAAAAAGCTCGACCCCTTCCGTCCGTGAATTTGTCGGAGAATTTTGTTGGTGTCGGAAATTTAGTCGAGTTTCGAACTTGCCATAATTGATGAAGTATTAGATTATGATGCGCAGAATTGTCAAGCTAACTTTCGAAGAAGTTAAAGAATGTAAATAAATAACGTTCGGAAAAGTTTTGCAGAGAAAAAACGTATATACAAAGCGTTCAGTGTAGTATGAAAATAAAAACAATTGTTTCGAAAAAGCAATTGCAACGAACAAGCTTTCAGTTTTTGTTGCTGCGAAGTTTTTGAACGACCGAGTTCTACTTCTTATTCCTTTTGCACGTTGTTGTCCACTTTTTGTAGTCGGTGACAAAAGTTTAGCGGACGTCGCCTTTATGGATTTCAGCAGTTGGGATTAATTGACGAGCTCTTGGAAAGGGGAAAGTTTTATTTGGTTAATGGAGATCTTATTGTGATTCCATGGGACAGATATTCGAGATTTTGTGGATATATTTATATATGTGCATATGTAGGTGGTACAGTGATAAATGCACTTTTTACGATCGCCGGAAATATTTCAATTATTGATTTTCCATGTAAAGAAATTGTAAATATATTCGGGAAAGAAAAACAGTTGATTAGCATGCTCTAATGCCTTAAGATTTATATAAAATAATAATGCTAATACTACTTTTAATAAATCAACATTGATAACCCCAATGAAAAGCGCGAAACAAAATTTGTCATCGACGCCCGACTTGTAACTCTTGTCTTGAAACTTTTCGGAAAATTCAATTGCGGGGAGTAGCCCAGGATCGATTCGGTTTGCCTGTAATACGCTTGATTTTTCAATCCTCCGGCGGACTCGGTGCCGCCTCTGTCTGGTACAGTCCGCGTGTACACTTTCGGAGCGAAGGTCGCGCGCGGTTGCGGCAAGAGTCGAGTCGTTAGTGCGACGATGAAGGCGGTGCGCTTTGAGACTTAATGAGCCACGTGGGGAAAAAGCCCGCAGGAGGGTCAGTGGACGAGAAAGGGGTTGGGCTGTCTACGCTTTTATTAGGACTATCGCGGCCTTGCTGACTTTTTTGTCGAAACCTAATGCCCCCTCGTGAACGCTCGTCGCCCAAGTCGATACTTCATGGGGGGGGGGGGGGGGGTTATCGTAA
>JAWWEN010039235.1:36550-49197 GCA_035582955.1 Sycophila texana
CCCCCGCCCCCCCCCCCCCCGATCGTAATTTTCCATTTTCTTTAGAATCTCATAAAAATGAGCAGTCCATGGTAATAAATTAACCAACTTTTCCGAAAGGCTCATTAACTCTGATGAATTGTTCACCAGGCATTTAACCATATTTTGTTCAGATTAACTGAGAATCAAGTGAGAATGTGCGTATGTAAGTTAACTCATTTTGCAAGCTCAGTTTCGAATAGATCAAGTCACTAGTGAAACGGTGAAATGCGTACAAGTTTTACAGTAGATGCGTATAGTCATAAAGATTTTATAAGTGTTATAAGTAGTTTATCGTGCAGTCACTTTTCCCAGCGGATTTCTGAAACTTTTCAACTACCTTCACGATGTCTGACGGTGTTGGTAATGACATTAGTGCTTACGATCGTACTTACAGTTCCACGAAATCGTGGCTTGTGACGCAAAATGTTTGAAGAACTATTAAAAAAATATGTTAAAAAAAGGTCACTATAACATAAGTTAACGAAAAACAATCAGTTCATACACTCGGGCCTAAAAAGAAGAATTAATTAGAAATAAAGATATTATACTTAAGCAATTTTTCCAAAATTGAATAAAGCTTATGAAATATTAAAGGCCTATATATTAGCGTACCCAAAGCAATAAGTGCAGATTGTATAGTATATGTAAAGTCCAGACACGCTACTTTCACCGAGTAGCCAGTTTCTCAAAGCTTAAGGGATTGCGGCAATGATGATTCCTCGAATCGGTAAATCTCCTACTTGCCTTCGTATAATCGATATATTTCCTCCTGTTTGCTTTGAAAAATATTCCGGTTATTTCCGTACTGGTGCAAAATTCCTATATGCATTCTTGCACGAAAGCTGGAGAAATTGAGTGAGAGCGCGCACGCGCGAGCGAAGAAAAGGGAGGTTCAACGGACAGGAGCGAATAGATGTAATTTTTCAAAAGACGATAAAGCGATTTTCCTAGGACGATTTTCACGAGCTGCCGGCGGAGAGATACCTTTTAGCTGTTATTAGCTTACGCGCGGGCTTTGACAGTGGACGTTATTGAATTACGCCAGTATTTTTTGTCGATTGGCTTACTATCAATAATATGGCCTGTTGGAATATTTTTACAGGGCCCGTTTGTGCTGTGTTTAAATGAAGCAAATGCATATTTGTGTATGCCTCGCGTCACGAAAATAATCACTAAAACTTCGTGAAAATTAAATGAAAATCACTGGAGGTTTGAAATAACAAAATATCGCATCCGGTATTCTTTGAAGTCGGTATTGAATTATTCTCTCGTACGCTCGATATTCAGGTCAGTTAAATCGTAAAAAAAAAGTGCGCGAGCTTAACGATAATTTTTTCAAGCCATCATTCTTAATCAATTTTGTCACAATCTTTCTGTTGCTTACTCCTAGAGGAAACTTTTATGCGGTGAAAAAAAGTTTTCGAGAAAAAATCGTATTTGCTGAATTGATTTCAATTTCACCTTCATTTCATTCTCGGATACTTTAAAAAATTCATCGTAATAAATTGCACAGCAGGTGTGAAAAAATTGTCAGATCGCAGATCTTCTCTTCAATAAAATTTCATTTCACCGAGCAGAGGAAGGAAGAAATGAATTGCAACAAGGTGCAAAAAAAAAACTTAATAAAATTAAAAAAGCCAGCGGAATTGGCAAATTGGGTCAATCTCGGTTTGTCCTCGACGACCAACGAAAAATCGAACAAAACGCGTTGCGTTGTGTGCGGAGCGAAGGTGGGGGTGGCCTGGGCGTAGCTCTCGGTCGCTTGGCAAATCGCAGTCCAGAGGATCGAGATGGGCAAGAGACGCGGTATGTCTCTTTAGATTCATCAGCAAAAACAAGGCTTCGACGCGCGGAAAGCTGGTGGGTAAATTTGCGAAGCAATTAGTAGCGTAAATTTGAGTTGGAACGATCGTTTAGCGTATGACTTCAGCAGCTTTGATACAAGTCTGCGTGTGTTGAACCGAGTTTGCTGTATTTTTTTTTGAGCGCACAATAAATTGGCAGAACTTCCATGATACCCTTCATATTTACTGTTTTTATACTTGTTTGTAAGGATAGCAGTTGTATGGCTTTATATCTTACTGCCAAAGTAAATTTGTAGGGGAACTGGGGGAATTTATATTATTACATTGTAGGATTACTATATAAAATTTTTGTATACAGTAATACTGCAATCTAATAATTCAGATGCTTTAATTTAAATGAAACTTGTTAATAAATGTTTTATGCATCTCCGTGCGTAAAATCAGCACTTTACGCCGTCGTTGCATAAGACAGGGTTCGACACTCGTGCTAACATTGATTCTCGGACTCGTGTGTTTATATATTTTATTATATCTCTATAATTGCAATGTGACACGTGTGTGTCTTATCAATAAAAAATGAATCCTCAAATTTAACGATGTATACAATCATTCGTTTTGCAGCATCTCTGCATCGTGTGTGCTGCTGCCAGAGAATGACCTCGTGTGTTATTCATTGCTGCGATTGACAAAACACTTGTACAATATTCGCCATCTCATTAAAAATCTCGACAACGAATCTGTGGTGCGCCAATTTAAAAAAATAGTCGATTGAAGCGGAGCAGTCGATTGAGGGGGGGGGGGGGGGTCCCCTACGCGCGCACGACAAAATTCGTGTGGGCCACGTGCAAACGACATTGATGCATTTATCAATATGGAGTCGAACGGTCGGCGTATTCAAGTCCGCCGCAAAGCTCGTCAACAATCGCGCTAATTAATGTCGTAAAGGCCGGGTCATTTGCATTTATTTGCAAGCTCGCATCGTTTGCCGGCACGATTTTGTCGAGCGCTATACATTCTTTTTGTGGATCAGCGTGATGGAGTGTGCATGTTTGCAGAGATACTCTTGTATACACCTGTTTAAAACTAGGTACATTTATGCAAATAAAAGTGTTAATTAAACGTACAGGAGAAAAATGAGTTAGAAAAAATTAGTATTTTTTAAAGTAAAGCGGTGACTTAATATTAGACAAAATATACTTTTATTACTCACTGTTAAAAATGACATGGATTTTAATGTTCTTTTCAGCATTAAAATTAATGTACCTCAAAATAGAGTATTAATTTACTACCCCGTAGACTATTTAAAATGTAACTGGAGATTTGCATATCTTGCAGAATAATTCTACTTAATTTTAATGTAAATTTGTATTAAATTTGATTTACCTGCCTGAAATTTGCTTCCATTAATTGCACATTAAAAAAAATTCTAAAAAAAAGCAAAAAGTAAAATAGTTATAGAAACACACTAAATTCGAAAGACTCATAAAATGTGACTGCATTGTTCGAAGGAAAACGCATCTCGCAAAAAGTAACTCATTTTGCCCTGACAATATCATTCCGCCCCACTCTGAACTAAATTTCTCACATCAGCTATAATCTCATATCCGATTCCCATCCCCCGAGAAAATATCGCGCGCCGAACCATCCCTTTGGCGGGGGCAAACGGTCCCGGGAAACGGTAACGCGCCAAGTTCGATTTTAATTTTCGCCCACGCAATCGAAGTCGTACGTATGACATGAACGTGGTATGGTAAGAAGCGAGGGCGGCTTATCTCGCGCTATAATGACACACCGGGTGCGACGGAAAACCCAAGGAGCCGGCCAAGCGGATAGTGCTTCACGGAGGGGAGAGAGAAAGAGAGAGAAAGAAGTCTCACGGACAGGCAAGCAGCCCGTAATACGTGATCGGTTTGTCGAACGGAATTCCCGGATTCCGCTTGCTCTTCCGCGCGTGTATCTCCCGTCCGTTCTCAATTTTCATCCATTCGTCTTCTTTCGCCTCCCTTTGTTTTTCATTTTGCTACTGTCTGTCTTCCTTTCTCCTGTCTGTTTTCCATCTCTTTCTTCCGTCTTTCTTTTATTATTATCTACCCATCACTCTCTTTCTCTCATGTGACTGACTTCGTTGGGTATTAATGGATTTGTCGAAGCTAGAAGATGCTAACGGAAAATTAAGTAAGTAATGAATAAAATTCAAATTAAGAATTCTTTTTTGTTTGCAGAATAATTTTTACGATACAATTTATAACACAGACAAAGTGAAGATGCTTTTTAACTCATTTGCAGCTATAGTTTAATCAGTTTGTTGACTATAGATTTGCAAGAGGCACTCTTTAAATTCAAATAATTGAAAATTCAATTATTCCATGTATATGCTCTTATTCGCCATGTCAACAATTTTCTAATTTTCTATTTAAAATTAAGGAATATTCACTTATTACTGTTGCAATAATCTGCAGTTTATTAAATAATCTTTATTTTGCAAAAGGACATGATTGGCGCAAAATCAAAAAGGAGTTATAAAATATAAAGACCCCTTTTAAGTATTTTAACTTACTCAAATTTAAAATATTGTAAGTGTACTTTAGAAAGTTCATACATTTGCTCACATTTCAAATACACACTCGATATTACATCATAAAAGAGTTTCTGAGGAAATTATTAAATTGAACAATAATTTAACAACGTAGTAAACGTGATATAATCACAGGCCTGCAATTTATTGTCAATAATTCGCTCGCGCGGAGTCGTCATTTATTTTCATGATTATTTATGTTTATTTGTAAATAAATAAACTTTTAATTTAGCTTTTGTCGCAAAAGCTTTTAGTATTATTAATAGTGCCTTACTTCAATATTTACCGCAATTTTTTAATGTCTTCTTTTGCGGCTGTTTTACTAAAGCCGTTAGCAAAGTTTCGTTTTCTGGCGCACGGAGCATTTTTGCGATATTTGAAGACATTGAGAAAATGAATTGAACCATAAAACATTATTAGGTATTAAATTTTTTGCAAGGCTCAGAGTGGAAAAACTCGTTTTACGACTGTAGCTCCAGAAGATGCTAATTTACAGTGAGAAACTAAGCTATTTGAAAAAGGAAATAAGAATGAGGTAACTTAAATATTGGCATGAAAATTAATTTTTCTTCTAAAATGATTGTTCTTCCTTGGTATAATTAATAATAAAAAAAAAAAAATAAACGATCTCTGGTAAAAAATTAACCCAAAATTGATCAGTATATGATTAATTTGGTGAACAACTTCTATTCGGAATTCTGATTAGAAATCCTGCGCGTAGCCGTACAGGCGACTAATTCTGAATCAGAATATAATCTAGGAATCTATTCGTTCACCAATCATCAGATTCTCACTTTTTTTTAGCAACATATAGTTAAATATTTGGCCAATAACCAATTAAAATTAATGAGGCCGTAAAAAAAGATCGTTAATTTGCTACCAGATATAAGATAACAAGGCACTGCTTAGTAAAGTTATTGCCCACTTTTTTTTTAAACTTGATAAATAAAGTTTCATGTACTTTGTGGATTTTCTTTTGACTCTGATACTTCTTATTTGCTTCCTTTTTATTTTAACGCGCAGCTTCGTCTTTCTCCCTTGTCTCGTGTATCTTCAAACTTCCTTTGACTGCGGAATAATATAAAAAGTTTTTAAAAAATTCTGAAAAACTTTTTTTTTTTAATAAAATGCATTTTATTCCTTTCAAAAACGCTATAACGTCATAGTAACTCGCAATAACGTGAATGCATATTTCATATCTCATGAAAATCAGCTATTCAAATTCAGAAGGATTTGAGGGAGACTTTGTCTTGGGAAAATTCAATGAACGTACCGACACGACTCTCGTCGAATTAATTATACGCAATGCGGTTGTTAAGCCGAAAAAGTAGCCGGACTTTCTTTTCTGTATTCAGCCTGTCGGTATGAATTTTTATCAGCGCTACCCGCCCGGCGCAAATGTTGCGGTCGGCTAGGGTCTAAATGTCTTTGACTCCAGGGACTCATTGAATGTCTGAACATGTTCATCTACACTGTCCCTATCTGGCACTTACTCTTTTTCCTGTTTACAATGCGTCTTTCTATTCTTGTTTAACAGCTGATTCAACACGCTATAAAGTGGCTAGAGTTATTTAGCTTGTAATAATTATTTTCCTTTAAGCAAAGTTTACATCGAAGAAGAAAAATGATATCTTTATTTTGAAATACCCAAGGTATTTAGTTATAGTTATTAATAATAGATATAGAATTGAAAACACTGACTGAAAGTATTTTAAAATTTAAAGAATTTGTTTCTATTTTTTTTAGAGTGAACCCTGCCCTTAAACGTGAATACTTGCCACAACTATCAAGTACTATCTCGATTAGACTTTGGTAATTGATCTTTTATTTGTCAAATGTCGTCCTCGTCAAAATTCAAGCAACAAAAGCTCACCGCCACTGCTGAAAATAAACAATTGAAGCCTGACACAAAGCCGAAACTCTGATATTTACAATGGAAATCGCGAAGCGCGAACGAGCTTCGCAGCGCAAAGTAAGTACTCCCCGCGAATTCAGTTTGGCTCTCTTTCTCCCCGCGGGAGAGCTTTCGACGACTCGGCCGCGCGAAAGTTGATCCTCTAACTGCGGAATGATAAAGAGAGAAAAACTGAGGGGTTGGGAAGAGACGCGCTCTCGCAGTCCGCGAGGCGCGGAAGAAAAGGAGGCGAAGACCGAGAGCGCATATATATGTATACATATAGATATATACATATCGTGACGCCAGAGCGAAAAGTTTTAATTGTCTTGTCGGTCTACCATCCGACGTATGGACTTATATAACCATCCGCAGTAATTCACGGTGCTAGACAAAGCCCCTCAACGCCAGCGAAAGTACCGAGGACAGGAGAAAAAGAAATACGCGGTACGAATGACTTGGGAAAATAAAGAATTGAGCAAGTTTCCGTTTGTAAGTGCTCTTCATTATTGCGAAATCATATAAAATTGCTCCACGGGGAGAGGTGTTATGAATTCATTTGGGCTTTCTGTGTAACGAAGCGTTGGCGCTGCTTTTGAAAAGTTTCTTTAGTGTTCTCACGATGGAAGTCCGGGATAATACTTGGTCTGAAAAATATTTTTACCCTCACGTAATCATTTTTTTTTTTTTAACAGAGAAATCCAGATTTTTTTATTTAGATGTGCGTTTGAGGGTTAATCGAACTTATATTAATTCTTTGTAGCTACAAAAGCTCGATTCAATTTTCTGGAGAAAACTACTAGAATGTTTCAGGCTTCGTGAATTTCTTGACAAATGTAATACAACAAAACAAAATATGTTAATTTTTTGAACCGTGTACTTTTGAGTTTATTTTAACATTTCTAAAAGATTTTAGTCCGTGCGAGTAACAGAATTCTGACACAAACATATTTCTAAACTTAAAAATATTCACTTCAAGGTGAAACTCTTCCATTGCATTACAAAACAAATATATACCTCATTTTCAAGGAATTTCCCATTACAGATTAAAAAGGTCCTGTGCTTCGTAAGTAGAATAGATCCAGGAATAGTCATCCTAAACTTACCAGTGTATAACTCATTAAGTGTAATTAATCAACTAAATAAATAATTAATCTTTCTTCTTTCTCTAACGTAATTAACAATTAATTATCAGCACAAACGTCGTTTGCGTACTAAAAACAGCACATAATATTTATTTATTCAAAGAAGGAATAAAGAGAAAACAAACAGACGCGAACTGAAGCTATTACTTAGGCAAAAAGCGTGGGCAATATTCAGCGACAGTGCGTCGCATCGGGAGCAGCTGAATTAAGTCTCTCGTTCACGCGTCGATGGAGCTCTCGCACCGGGACGACTGCGTGCGCGTCACGTCACCGTGCCAATTACGTCCTCCTGCTTCCTCGCGTAGATACGTCGCATCTGGCGCTCGGGACGCGCGCCCCGTGCGCCCGTAATTTCAGCGTATCTACGCGGTGGTACTTGATAAGGCACTATCGCTGCTCCGCGCGAGTCTCTTTTGCTTGTCGCGTCGACGGCGAATTGGGAATCCAAGTCCGCGCGCGTCGCGCTGCACCGTTGAAGCGTACCACGAGATTGATGCGGGCCGACCATAAGTGTCCGTAGCACGTGCTTGTGTGGAACTACGTTCGGCTTACGAGCGAAGATACCCGCGGTGCGTTCCATTCGGAATCGCTTACACCGTTTGGCTGATCGCATCGGCACTTGTACTACTGAATTTCGATTAGCTTCTGTTAAGGAGAACGGAGAAAGAAAAATTTTGATGTATATCTTAACGCGTGAAAATTATGATGAGAATAACCGCAATGTTATCTTAATACTTTATTGATTTATTATGGAACTGGTAAGAAGAAACGTACATCCTTGTTGTAGGGATTGTTAAAAAACCAAATTTGATATTTTGTAATTGTAAGCTAACAAAACACGTTTTAATATTTGCAAATATTGCAATTTGCAATAAACGACTATTCTATTCTGTTTTATTTTATTTTATTTCGCTGGTAGGAAATTGATCGGGTTCATTTATAATGTTATTTCAAGTCTTTCAATATTCCCTTTCTTATTGTTTTTCACGTTAAACTTAATAATTCTATCTGTAACAGAATTTTAAGATCAGATGATTCTATGTAGGATTATTACTTCACTGAATTCAGGAACGTGTAATAATTATTTAAATTTGTTTATAGTACTCGGTGCCTAAAATGCGCATTTTACGCACTCTTAACCTCAAAATGCCAACTTTGAACGGCGCTTTTCAGCGCTCGCACTATAAAATATCGTACAAGACTTGTGCGATAATTGATTGTTTAACCCGTGCGACATTTCACACTCGCTTCGCTCGTGCGAAAACCATCGCACGGGTTAATTAATCAATTAACGCACAAGTGTTGTAATATACTATTAAATTTGGCTTACATACAGTGCGTTCAATTAGAAATAGTTTTCGTACTTTTTCTGATCACACCGGCACTGTTACTACTGAATTTCAATTAACACCTGTTATGGATGTAAATAGAGAAATCTTTTGAAAAACCTGAAAAAAATTAATGTTTGTTGATCAAATAAAATAAAACAAATAGGACTCGACACGTATTAACAAAAAAAATTTGAATGTAAAGCCAATGTTTGTTTTAAAGTTTAGTCATTTTTCATTAAGTAATGAATATTTTGAATTTAAAATCTTACTATAAACTTTTTAATGCATTTGTAATCAAGCCTCTGTTATTTCTTTTGAGTGTATAATTTATAGTTTTTATAAGAAAAATAAAACGCAGTTAACAGAGCAGCATAGCTACTAATATATTCCTACGCTAATGTACACTAATTTAGCTCTCCGATCTCGTATCATAGTTGATTAGGTTAAATGAAGACCAAGATAAGAAATTCTTTCGACCCTCCGCACGCTTGAATATTCCTAGTGTTCAGCTGTTAGTCTTGCATAGCATAAATTTCCTTCAATTTCGCTCAATGTTTCTGATTACGCATTTATGCTTGAAGTGAAAGGAGCAGTCGCATCTTCATTCCTTCCGACGAAACTATTATTCTGGACCGATGTAATGTGCTAAATCTTCATCCCTCGCCGGAAACGACTCAGCTAGGGCAGAAAAAAAACAGGGAAAGAAAGAAAAATAAACATTATATGAAGAAAACACGAATTCGCATTTATTATAAGCAATGGAATACCAGTTCTTTGTTCCTATCGATTTCCGCGCTTCCCTTGTTCGCTTTATTCCATCTGTAATCTCGAGATAATGTTTAAAATCTTCAATATAACAAATGAATGTCTTTATTTTCTAGGAAACATACGCACGAAAAGTTCAAATGGTGCTACTAAATCTTGCTCCTCTTTTCTTGCAATATATTTCACTTCTTGTACGTGAAATAATAACAAAATCCCGAGGAAATTATTTTCTACGTGATTCTTAAAAATAATAATAATAATAGTAATAATAGTAATAATATAAAGAAATGTAGAAGTTCAATTACCTTATGATAATAAAATCCTCCCTCGGAATTTTAAAATTAGGGAAATTACAAGATTCTCCCTCTCATCTAAGACAAAGAATTCCCGTCCTTCAGCAATGGCTTCATTCTTTATCTCCCTATAGTATTTTTTATGCCGCGGTGAATGGCGGCACGAGACTTATCCGAATAAAGGGTACGTGACTGCAGCTCTGATTGACCGCGAATTTGCACGCTTCATTCATTAACTGTGACGTTTGCTCAAACTGTAGCGACCCGCGGGATTCCGCGAACTCAACTCCCTGCGGGGGGTGCTTTTGCCAATACAAGCTCGAGACAACCAGGGCGAGACATAGCGTCTCCCTTAGCGAGAAAACTAAATCTGCTGCTTTCTTCCCGTTGGAAAAGCTTGCGGACGTGCCCGGAATCCCGTCGGGGAGGTGATACCCTTGTGGCGAAGTCAAATCGTTGATGGTAACATCGGTAAATATTGCTCTGCGCGACGCTGGCAGACATTTTCAGTGAAGGAATGTAAAAAATAATAATAATAAATGAAGGTTGAGTCTGCGTATGTTTGTGCAAACAATAACAAAACGTGGAAAGTCTTAGCAACAGGAAATAGCTGTAAACATGTTGTGACAATATTGTTGCAAAGAATTTTATTTTTTTTTTACAATGCACCAAGAATCCTTTTTCTTCGTACTGCTATTGAATCGTTTGCGATTAATCCAGTTTTAATGAACAGATTTTTTTAGGCACTTTTTCTAAATGCACGCCAATAATTTGACAGCGGTTTTTAATATCTAATAAAAGCACTGAAAATACTTTACGAAATTCCGTAAATAACCCCGCCATTGTGCCCAATTAAATCTGAAAACTGAATTTAAATATAGTCTGATTACTGTACATAAAGAACAGGAAAAAGAATCTTTAGAATATGTGATAATAACTAAGATCTTTACCATAAAGTTAATATAATATTTTCTGAATTAACTTTTGGCCGAACAATACAAATAATTATTCGATTGGATTATCATTGCACTGCGAGTAAATATAAAATTTATATTTAACTGAAAAGCTGATGCCCAAATAAAAGCATTCAATATATTTTCGATTAATTAACAGTGCAATAATAAAACAAATATAATAAAATACGAACAGTCCACGAAATTACGACGAAAGAGCGCACGGCGATGGACCCTTTTATTAGAATTTTATTAATAGTATCAATAGCTCGGCGTATTGCGGTAATAACCGAACCGATAAAATCGAGCTCGAGTGTTTCGCGGTCGATTCGCGCCGCGGAAGCTCCTCGGCGGTACCCTGAACGGCGTAAAAAGGAACGGGGCCGGAGCAGCGAAAAGAAGAGTGCAGAGCCGCGTAAAACGAGCGAGAGAGGGGCGGGAAGAGACAAAAAGTAAATTGGAAGCTTCGAAGGCCGGTGGCTGGCGGGGAAATTGAAAGGCAGTCGGATGGAATCGCATTACGCGCGGAAGCGTAATAATACGACGATAACGAAGCTGACGATGTGCGAGAACTTTGCTCGCGTCTTCCGCGACGTGTCGCGCGGCTATGTACGTGACGCACGTGCCTCGCTCGCGCAGCTACTGTACATCCGAGGAGGGCATCGATGGAGACATTTTCTTCTCTATAAAGTAGCAGCCGCACTTTCAGACTTAAGGAATACTTCAAACGATTTCGATCTTCTATTTCTGGCAATTCCTGGCGTAACGACTTAACTCCCGCTTTTATTTTACTGACTGGGAGAGCGTCAGACCTTCGTATCACGGATTTCTCTGATACTGTAGATGTTTTTAGACATAAAAAAAAATGAAAGAATCTAAATTTGTAGACCTACTATACACGTATTGATGTAGAATGAATATTACACCAATCAGTGTGCAAACTATTGAGTGCTATAGTCTAAAATTTTTGCTTCTTTCATCTTTAATTTTTATGCATTCATAAATATAATATTCGCGTTTCTTATATGAAAAAGACGTTTTTTCTACTTTCAAAAAAACTTTTAGAAAATTTCATCTAGGAAACAAGCGAAATCTTAGAAAGGAGTTCCACTTTAGAAATTGGCGAGTGTGTATCATACAATTAGTGCACACTCCTTTCTACGTTATAATCGGCCGCGATTATGACGATACTCGAGCCGTCGAGAAGGTCTCAGGGCTCTGACCGCCGAAGACGACTCCACGGCAACACACCGCTCGTCGACCGCCACTGTTGTATACAAGCAAAGTCTCTCGCGTGTAAGGTGGCCAATAAACTAAGGAGATAACGTATACCTTACTTATCGTACCCCATCCGTCCCCATACTCTCGTCTCACATTACGTTGGTTTGGGACAATATCGTTACACTGAGAAAATATTATCGGAAAAATTGGAAGAATTCTCCGTAAAAAAAAAACCATCCTGACTGTTACAAGTGAACTATTTACGTATAAATATAATAGTTTTTATTATTTGAAAATCAAAAATTGTATTAGGAGACAATTTTTTTCAATTAATTTCTTTTTGAGCCATACGTACGTGCAATTAAAAAAAAAATCTATATTATTCTGTACATATCAATCCATACTCTAAAAATAATAGACGATGAGATATCGGTTTTGCTATCTCGAATTTCGATCTTCTTAACAATTGAATAGCTTTAGCAAAATGTACTTACGCTTGAATTCATTAGCGAATGTACATGTAAGTCGAATCGCGATACACCTTGTTGGAACAGTGCCAAAAAATATTTTTATATAACTCAGTGTGAGAAATTCGCGTTTATACGCGTGTTTTGCGTGTGAGAACCAAGCGATTATAGCGCTGC
>JAWWEN010039246.1:0-13452 GCA_035582955.1 Sycophila texana
TAGCGCTTAGAAATTTTCATGCGACGTTGCAAATATTTGAATTGTTCTTCGAGTTTCAATTCGAGGCGAGTGTACGTAAGCGCAATACCATGTGCCGGGAAAAAATTTTATAAATGTTAAAATCATGGACAGGTCTGCATCGATCACGCATTATCTGCAGAAATTCCGCATTGACGGATATTTCTTCAATATTTCTACCAAATGTCTTAACTTCCAGGCGGACAATCAAATAAAATACAAGGTCCTAATTAAAATATTGCTGCACTCAGCAAAATTTTCCAAAAATTATGGGCAAACATATTCAACTAAGTACCGATTAGTCAATTATTTTTAAGTAACGTTAGTAACGATTTACGAGAATCAAAACTATTGACACAAGATTCATTTTTATCCCGATCGGTATATGCGCCACTCCAAAATCATTGCATATTCATAATTCAGCGCGCAACACTCGTCGCTGGATCGCGCAAAATTCAATTTTAAATTTCGCTGTCCAGGCAGCCGATGCCGAATCGAGATAAATCCCAGCGGAAGTGACGGTTGTCCTCGAACCCAGTGAAATTTTCGAGCGGCTCCGGCACCGCGAGACAGACAGGGGATCACTTAACATCGTGCGTTCCTCCCCCGTCCTCCGCTCCGCGGAGTTAGGCCGCGTCCCCGGGTAATCCTGGCAGTTTACAGAGATTACAATGAGTGTGATGTGCCTTAATGTCGTGTAGTACACCTCGTAACCGATCGCACGCCTGCGCGCGGTTTCTGATCAATAGCGCGCACAAATGACGCGACCGTAAATCCATCATCCTTTGTCCGACAATCACTGAAACGGGACGCCAGCCCTTTTGCCTGGATATGGAACGCGCTGGATTATCGTTCATTGTTGCTGGGCCTTTGAAGCGCTCATTCTTACTTTTTTAATTTTCAAAAAAAAAAAAAAAAAAAAAAAAGGCTGGGTACAGGTAACAAGGCCTTTTGCAGTCATACTTTTGTAGGATTTTTTTAATTGAAGTGAACTGAAATTAAAATTGGTGTTACATCTCTTAAGGAGGTAATTTATTGTTGTGACTTTTTTCAACGTGAAGAAAAGGCACTTGGTTGTACCATAAGAATCATAATACATTATTATATAGCTACATCAAAACATGAGAAAGAATTTAGTATAATATGGAAGACTTCAAATTATTATTAAAGGCAACCGATGAAGAAGAAGAATTTGACGATAAAATGATTTATTATTTTTTAAATATTTCAGGAAATGATTTATTATTTAAACCCAAAATCAAAGTATATAGAGACATGCGATGCGGCCTCGTAGGCAAGTCGTTCCTTCGAACTTATACTTGCCTCGAGGCGCTACCGCGCCTCTTGATGAATCATATAACAATACATTTATTTGAGAAAGCCACTCGTCAATGAATTGGCAGCGATTTTTTTAAATATTTTAATTTAATAATTGGCCAGAACATTAAATTTGTTATTTTAATGTTTCGCAAGAGCATTAGAGAAAGGGAAGAAATCGAGATCCAGCGTAGCGGACGATTTGCGAAGGCGATCTGCGCACCGCAGCAGTGTAGTGATCGTTTCAAGCTTCCGTTGAATCGGGACTCGGCCCTGGAGCGCGCCCGCGAAAGGGCAATAAATTTTGGCGGTCGGTCGCGTTTAGATTTATCGCTCTTCCTCTGGGCTGTAGATAAGGGGAAATTAATTTCCCGCAGATTGCAATTTTTCAGCGCCCTCTGCACCGAGCGTCCGTGGACGCATCGAGAGTGGCGACAAGCCCGTAATAGTTTGCTCGGATTCGCTACCATGTCACTATTGCTTCGAAAGCAATTTTTGCCCCTCCGCTCGAGAATAGGGCCTGCAGCTTTGACCGTATTTGTTATTGTATTTGTTTCAGAAGAACAGTATCTGATTACAGCTCAGATGAGAAATCTTTATATTTTTGATATAGGATTTAAATTACTTTTGGGGGGCCTTGAAATGATGACGATTGAAAATTGGTCGATTTAAGAGCTTCTTCTTATATTATTGTATAAATATGTATGATCAAAAGAGATGGAACAGCCTACTTGTTCAAAAGCAGTTGAAAAATTGAATTTTCATGATTTAAAAAAATTCTAGTTCCGGCGATAGTCATCCACCCACAGATTAACATGCAATTTTTTTTTATTTTAGGTAGCCAGTCTTTCGGAATCATGATGGACGCTGTTCGTCTACCTTCTGCTTCCTCACAGAGGAAGCTTTACGTAATGGTAATTTGTTATTATTTGTTGAAATTATTAATAACAGTGTAACAACAAATGCAGGCTAATTTCGATATTCCAATTCTTATTTTCTTCTGGTCTTTTTTATTTAGGTTTTCACTGTATTTTGTACATAAATATAATGCATTATTTTTAATTCTGCGTGTAAACCATAATATACCACAGTTGTTTTCTCAAATTGTTCTGGTATCAATGCAATATTCTGCTTAACTTCTTCTATATCTTTATAAAATTTTCTATAATCATATAACGTTCGTCTTAATAATTTTATTACTGAAATACAGAACTCGGAATATTTTTTTCGTTCAACTCAATAAGTTGAATTAAACTTTTATTGTCTGAACAATATTGCTTATAGTCACTTTTAAGATCTTTAAACATATTGGCGAAATTATCTACTTGTTCCATTATATTTTTCAACTGTCTAAAATCGTTGGTTACTAATTTTTTTGATCGTTTTTTTTCTTCTACAAAGTTTGAAAATTTTTCGATAGAAATTATCAAATCTGGCAAATTAGCAATAATATTTTTAAACCACTTATCGAAAGATTTACTAATAGAATTAGTCTGCCAAGATTGAAGTTGCTGATATGAGCCGTTTAAGAGAGAAGTTACTTGAGTCATTTTTATAGAACTTAGATAAGCAAATACGGTTTTAGATAAAGTTTCACTTGATCTAGTGTTATCAACAAGCTTTATTGTAAATATATTTCGTACATACAAAGGTCATCAGTTTTAAACTTATTAGACTTAATAATTAAATGGTTGTTTTCAAGACACCTCTCTGACTTATTAGATGCTAACAATATAATATTATTACAACTATTTACACTTTCAACAACTGTCACAGCTACACAAGTATATCCATTATCATTATGTTTAGAATTACAATGTTTGGAATGATAAACGCAATGTTGATACTTTTCTATTATTTTTAATAATTCCCTTAGACAGCTTTTCACATTCTCAGTTTTCAGTGTTGATGCATTTCCTCCTCCATCTGCTGACGTCGCCATTCTCTTTCAAAATCCATAATACAATTTTTAATACATTGATTTTCAACATATAAATATATTGGAAGATTCACAATAGGAACTGTGACTGTGGGATCTGCTTTATTTTCTAGTAAATAGAATAATACTTTGTATCTCTCAAAAATAAGAGCATAAAGCAATGGAGTATATCCTTGATTATTTTTTACATTAATAGGAGAGCCTGCTTCAACCAAGATTTTGGCTATATCAACATTTCCAGCATAATGTATGGGTAAGTTACCCTTATTATCTTTATATTCAAGACATTTGGGATAGAACTTAATTAAAAATTTAATCAGTGACACGTTCTCGTTTATGACAGCATAATGCATCAACGTTTTACCCCAAGATTTCACAATATCAGCAGTAATAAAGCCAGGATGATGTTCTAGCTCGTTTCTTAATTCTGTTGCTTGGTCGGAATTATCGCTTGAAGTGTGTGAACTGTTTAGCAAACTTAGAATCGTTTTGACACAAGCATCATCGCACTCATTATGAGCAGGCTTATGACTTTCCATAGGCGAAGAAATTGAAGAACTAGTACCTTCAGACTTTTGACTCATTACACTAAGCAGAAGGGCAGCGATGGCTCAGGAGTAAGTAAGTATCTGAAAAATAAGGGCAAGTGCCTAATTACTTTTATTTTCAAAAATTATTTTATATATAATATATATTTATTTATTTATTTTTATTTTTATTTTCACTGGAATAACTATAGACCATCCAATAATAACTTAAAAGGTACATGTATTGATAATATTTTCATTAAATCGGATGCTCTGAATACTGTCAAATCTAAATATAATAATCTGACTCCTGGTGTAAACCTGCACCAAGAGGCAAGGTAGCAAAGCGGTGCTGAGAACAACGCGAACCGTTGCGTAAAGGCCAAAAGAAGAGAAGAAACAGTAAAGAAATAAAAGATAAACAATGTACTACACACTGACACAAAAAGGTTATTATTACAGTAAAGTATGCACAATAAACAATAAAGCAACTTACCACTCATGGAATTCCAAAATGAAGTATTTGGTCCTGAATAATGTGCTTCAGGAGACTTTTCAAAGTACTAGTGCAGCAGCAAAATAAGAAAAGAAGCTTCGAGTCCCGGACAAAGAGCACAGCACACGAGTGTTCAGGCGGTAGTGGCCAGTGGGGGGAGAGAACGCGCAGCGTAGCCGCACGCTGTAGCGACCCTAGTTCCACATTATCTCTACAGAGGCGCTCTCCCAAGATGCTGACAACTCATCTCTGATGCTGAAGTGTCGAGCTCAGGCGTATCATGTAATAAACGTATTTCTACGTAAATTACGCCAAAAGCGCGGAGCGCTTGTGATCTCGAGATGCGCGATTATTAATTAAGGTGAGAAAAGGGTGACAAAAGCAAAATAATTTCAGACAGAAATTTAAGTTTAACTGACTTAATATAATAATTCTTCCTAAATAAAAGTAATAATTATGAAAATCTCCAGACATTACGACCAGTATTATGAAGATAAAGTGTAATATGGAATTAGACGCTGATGGCCTCAAACTAGAATTTCGGCAGACCGCGAATAATGGTGCGCGGCTCGAAGACAATTAAATGAGAAAAATAGCTTCCCCGCGAAATTGCGCAGAAGATCCCTCCTTAATGCATTATTCCTTAATACATTTTGCGCGCGCCGCGTAACGAGATTAAAGTTCCGCGCCTGCCCGCGCCCATTCGCGGACTCAGAAATCGCACGCTAATCGACATCACGAGAGGTAAATCGCGCGACGCAACCAAGTTTTAATTAAACTTTCGGTACCCCGCCGGAACGAGAGCAGTTTTCTTAATTGCTCCTTATTACGCGTCGATTGTGCCCGCGGCCTAACCCCCTCACCCTTTTTTTTTTCTTTTTAGTGCCAGGATACGTGAACGCTCGCCGCAAGATTTTCCGCCCTTAAATCTTTATTAGGAACCACGCGGAGCGAGTCTCTTTTTCTCGGCAGCGCAGAAAAATAACGTGCCGGCAATTAAGGTGGCAATGAAAGAGAAAGATTTTGGACGTTGAAATTTTAATTCTTACATTTTTTTATGATTCATTGTCTCGATCCTCACTTATTTATTTTTGATCGTTAGTGCATTTTACTGAAACTACTTTTTAGACTGTTTAATGAGTATAATTTTATTTGAATGGAAATTTAAAGTATTCATTATAATTGATTCAATTAAAATGCTCTATTCTTATACGATTTCTTCATTTTTTATTTATTTATTTATTTAACGGTGTCATTGCTCTTTTTACAATATTATAGATATCGGACGACACTATATTAACATACTATTTGACGTGGTGCCGAACCCTCGGTTTGAATGCCGGTAACGAGACACGGGATTGAGAACTATAGGTAGACTTACATTTGGTAGTTTTATGTTTTGGAACTTTTAAATTATGGAGAAAAATTGAAAAAATATGAGACTAGGTGCAATTCACCGCTACAAACATAATATGAGCATGATAAGTTATATTCAATAAACGACCAAGATAATTAATATTCTTTTTCAAATTTACATACATACACGCATTTTATTTTTTATAAAAAAAAGAAAAAAAAAAACATTATTCAAGGAAGCCGCAGTCAGAAACTAAGCATCGCACTCACTTACGAGGAATAAATTTACGGGCGAGGATTTCGACTGTCGCATAAATTACTCAAGCCCGCGGAAAAAGCGAAGCGGCGCTAATTCACTCGAGGAGCGTCTGGCGTCCAGCTTGAAACTCAAAAAATGTGCTCGCCAACCTGCGCTGCGGCGCTGAAAAAAAAAAAAATGAAACGAAAGACGACTCTGTGCGATTAAATCCGGGAGTCGTGTCGCCGGCGCGGCGATAAGGCGCCGGACTGGTACGGCGCGGAAACAGCACCGACGCCGCCGACTTCGCGCTTGAATGCCTCAGAGCAATCGTCCCCACCGACCGAGTTATAGTTTCACCGGTCACGGACGCCTCTCCCCCTGATCCCCCGCTGCCTCGCACCTGTCCAGATTTATGGGTACGGCGGGGTGTCACGAGGAAAGAAGATCCGATGAGTTATGGGCCGCCCGCGACTACTGGCCGACATTAGTTGCACCCGCGACATAAAAACTAATTATCGGCCTTTCTCACTTATTTCTCTCTCTTTCCCTCCCTTTCTCAATTCTTTTTTCTTTTCTCCTTTTATTGAAAACCAGATAAACTATACACAGCGCCTAAGAAATACATGAACGTAGTTTATAGTAAGAAGAAAAGAAAAAATTGCTTAAAAAGTATAAGCTATAAAACTAATTCCTTAAAACATATAAATATTGTAAAAAAAAGTGTAGTAGGTTTGTAAATATAACAATCTGATGTAATTGGTATTTATCCACACCAGGCTTTTATCTGAGTTTTATGCAGTTCTCCACTTTATTTTTTATATTCCTTTTCATTTTGTTTTAAGTTTTTTTCTTTTGATAAAGTTGTTATTCCTTTTTCATTTAAAACGCAAAATTGAAAAATCCCATTTTATCGTTATCTATGAATTTTTAAATATTATAAGCTATTAATTATTATTAGTGTACCTACATAAAAGTCCTTAGTCTGATCTAAGGAAGAAAAGATTAAATAAAAATCATAAAAAAAATATTAAACGTTAAATAATAATAATATGCTTCCAAATTTTTCAAATTCTAATTATTCAATTTTAATTAAAGGTATTAATTCACACATTAATGTTGTAATATAGCATAAAAATTTAATATTTGTTTAATGATTAAATAAGATATTATTTATAAATGACAAAATTCATAATTACACCTGGATTTTACGTAGGTTGTATCTGAAACTAAATTGCCGCGTAGGACTATATAGCCTTCTTCGGTATCATTAATTCTTCTTATCGCGTAATCCCTTGGATTTACTCGGATCGATGTTCCACGAAGTGGACGAAACACGAGTCGGGATAAAGTGCACGATTCATTTGAGATGCCGCGACAAAAAGCTACCGACATTAGAGGCTGCAATAGAAACCTAGGATGCAGTTTATGAATGACGTTCATTCTACCCTATGATTTTTTCCCCGTTAATACTGTACTTACAAGTTTCTCTAAATTAGCAAAATTACTTTCCGCCGAAATATTTTTTCAAATGATAGTATTTGATGTAAAAATACAAAATAGATCTTAGACGTCAATAATACATGCCAGTACGAATTTTATAGTTAATGTACATTATTGTATTCGGGTGTAAAAATATGTGAAAGCATTATAATTCATTGAAAATTCAATATTTATTGAAATACATATAACAGTTACATAGTAACATTACAAGTTTTATGTTTACTAAATTTCGTAAACCAATCGCTTCATCCAGTCCACATGTACACAATTAAACTAAGAATTGTAATAACTAATAAATAATAAATAAAATTGAATAACTAAGGTAGTTAATTAAATTTCGATTGATTGTTTTCGGTGGGTGTGATGTTAAAATATCATAATCCTAATTCAGTTCATTAGAAAAAGATTTTAGACTTGATAAGACATTTCAGATTTGATGTTAAATTGAATGTTAAAAACTATGTCTATCAACTGGGATGATCATGCTTAATGAATTTTTAGACTACCATCTTTGTTCCACACGTCCTTGTCACACTCCATTCTGGTGCAGGCGAAGGTCAAACCATCAGCTGCGCAGCTACAGGTGTTGCAGTAGTCGTTGAATTTTGCGAAAGGTTTGCAGAGTTGACTCTCGTGTGCTTTAGCCAAAACCTTCAGGCTGCCGTCTTTGTTCCAGATATTCTTGTCACAAAACATCCTGGTGCAAGCGTACGAGGATCCATCATCATCGCAAGTGCAAATGTTGCAGTAGTCATTGAATTGCATGCGAGGTTCGCATACTTGACTCTTCTGAGATTTCGCTACGACCTTCAGGCTACCGTCCTTATTCCAGATGTTTTTGTCACACATCATTCTGGTGCAAGCGTAAGAGGAACCGTCGTCATTGCAAGTGCAAATGTTGCAGTAGTCATTGAATTGCATGCGAGGTTCGCATACTTGACTCTTCTGAGATTGCGCTACGACCTTCAGGCTACCGTCCTTATTCCAGATGTTTTTGTCACACATCATTCTGGTGCAAGCGTAAGAGGAACCGTCGTCATTGCAAGTGCAAATGTTGCAGTAGTTATTAAATTGCGTACGAGGCTCGCAAATTTGACTCTCCTGAACTTTCACCAAAGTCTTCAAACTGCCGTCCTTATTCCAGATATTCTTGTCGCAGAACATCCTTGTGCAGACAAACGACATGCCATCAGCAGCGCATCCACAAATGTTACAATAGTCTTTAAATTGTGAGAAAGGCTTGCAAACTTGATTCCTTTGAGATTTCGGTATGACTTTAAGGCTGCCGTCCTTATTCCAGATGTTTTTGTCGCACATCATTCTGGTGCAGGCGTAGGAGGATCCATCATCATCGCAAGTGCAAATGTTGCAGTAATCATTGAACTGCGTACGAGGCTTGCATACTTGACTTTTTTGAGATGTGGTTACCACTTTTAAGCTGCCGTCTTTGTTCCAGATGTCCTTATCGCAGAACATTCTAGTGCAAGCGAATGTCATGCCGTCAGTAGCGCAGCTGCAGATGTTACAGTAATCGTTGAATTGACTATCTGGTTTACAAACTTGGGCTGGCACTGTAAAAGAAAAAATATTTAACTTTGATTATTTACTCTTTATAAGATTCATAATTTATTATATGCAAAAGGTGAATAGAGACTTACGGTTCGAGATAATTGGTTTATCTGCGGAACAATCAGCTAACGTGCAAAGTGCTTTTGATCCATCTGAACTGCATCTGCATGTATTACAGCTGTCTAGGTGGAATACTGAGTTAGGCGTGCAGTACTTAGCAGCAGATATTTTTTTCATAATCGGAGCACAGTATTCCAAAGTGCAAAATGCTTTAGAACCGTCCGCAGAGCAGGTACAAGTTTTGCACTCGTCTATTTTGAATTCTTTTCCTGGTTCGCAATAGTATTCTGTTAACATAAAGTAATTGTTGTAACTAATTGCTAAATTTACAGATATTTTAAGATGAAATATCAAGAAATTTTTTTTATGAAAAGTCAAACTTACGAGATACTGATTTTTCTCCAATACATTTCATGTCCGTGCAGGCAGCAGACTTTCCATCCAACGAGCAAGAACATAGGTTGCAATTGTCTTTGAATAAAGTACCAGGTCGACAGTATTGTCCTAAAATTTAAATAAATGGAAAATTATTAAACAATTTTTATTAAATCGTAATATAATAACATTGCAAAAGCTAACACTTACCCATAACGGTCGAAGCCGCGGTGAGAGCAGCCAAAAGAATCAGTGACTTCATCGTAATTTTTTTTTTTAAACTGAGTAAGCTATTCGCTCAACTGTATTTGACAGCTCTTTATTTCGAACTACGAGTACAAATGATTTTATCCGTCCTTTTATACTTGCTGGTCTGATACCGATTATCTACGACCGAGATTCGAAAAGGGATTTGAAACACCCGGAAAGTTCGATCGTCGCTAATATCAGTAATCAAGATAATGTTTCTAGTTCTTATCGACCACTTATACCTATCGCAATGCATGCGCACCAGCAGATCTCCCCTGCGTACACGTGAGCGGCTTTTTGAAATGGATGTAAAAACAACTTGAGATCCACCGCTTAAGATTAATTAATTATTCGGTCCTGATGATGAAGGACGTGTACACTAATTGTTTTATAAATTGCTGAAATTCAGGAAGGATTCCTACCGGATTCAGATGAGGAGTCCCCAGTCCCGATACATCTCATGTGGACTCCTCATCCGATGTTGACCGGAAAATGTCTCACTTCTGAAAGCCGAATCCCATGAGGAATCCTTATAAGAATTATATGTAGATTACATGTCTTATTCGCGTAATCTAAGAAGCTTTGTAATAGTAAAATTTTGAGTTTTGTTGAGTTTGAACTTTGTGCAAACACTTTATGCTTGTATAGTTAATAAATCTCGTAAATTCGGGTTCTCGTTGATTCAATACAAAATTTGGTAAAAGGCTGATAATTCGCCATTCGATTGGGGAAGGTTTGAAATTAACAGATCAGTTTGAACTATAATTATCATCATATTTTTTTATTTTTGGGTACTTTAACCTGCGACTTTTATAATTATCTACTTATAGAAGGAATTAATAATTTGATTTTGGATATCTGTTTTGTAATATCTTATCATTGCAAAATAAGATTAATTTAAATAAAAATCCTATCATTTCTCCTATCTAAATATTGTATCTTTATAGTAGATATTAACTGATAATTAATGCAATAAACATGCTTTTTACTTTGTCTGGATCGTTACAAACAGATTAGCTTTAACCTTTCTCCAATCTACGTTTTGTGATAATTAATTATTTATCCAGAAAACATTTTTCATTTTTGAACTGTAATTACAATTTCTTCAATTTTCCGATTTTCTAAGGGATTGAAACTATAAAAAATAAAAAAACCACGCACGTAAGTTGTCGCCCGAGGCGAAGCCGTAGGTGACAAACGTGCGATCTGAGCCATTCTTTATTTTCTTTCCCTACTTAGGTGCCTAATATACCATTAGCATTTTAGCTATAAATCGTGCATAAAATAATTTTTCTATGTAATTTGAGAAACTTACTGCTAAAAATTTCTAGAAAATTATTCTGAAAAGAAGGAAGAGAACAAATGGAAAAGATTATTTTATTATTGAATTAAAAAAATGAAGCGTCAAATTAAGATGGAGGAAGCTACGTACCAATCTATTGGCCGCGGGTTTTTTGTTTTTGTAAAAGGCTACTTGTCTTCAATGGTAAATAGAATATAAGTAAAATAGATAAATTTAAAAAATATTTTTATTAAACAATTTGTAATAGCCGCCGCTACATCCAGTACTTTCGACATTCGCTGTGCGTGGGAAAGCAATTATAAAAACAGTTCGGTACGGCTTAATTTTGGCCGGCGGTTGAATTTGGTCGTTCGATCGCTCCGCGGACGTCAGCCGGCGAAGTCAATTTTGGTCGAAATACGAGGGGAACGTGGCGATTGCTCGCCATTGGGAGCACCGCCTGTTCTCCCTCCTGCCCTTACTCCTACACCCCCGCAATTTTCGCCATCACCTCCGCTAATGCAAAGCTTCGGGAGCAACAAGGGCGAGTTGCTCGAACTGCGCCATTCTTTGTAAGAAGGATGCCTGTCTAGTTAAAAAGATTGGCCAATTAGCAGGAAAAAACGCGAGCTTTTGTGGTTCTCGTTATTTTGGTTGTATAAATCGATGGCTATTTATTGAGATTACCGAGAAGTTCAGAGTTCTAATCAATAGAGTTCTAACGGAATTGTTATATATTTTGTAATTTATCCACTTTTCTTCAAAGAAAATCTACAATAAAATTGTAGAAACAGATCAATCATTTTAAAATGACTCTGCAAAAGAATTTTTTATAAAACTTCCTTATAAGATCTTATATACATGTGGCTATCGGACTTATTATTTAATGTAGATATCCCTATACAAGACTTATGACTTAATTTCAAAGATCAGTCAATGAAGATAAGAAATTTGCAATCTTAATAACGTCACCATCTTTATCGATAATGATAATCATTTGAATAATTAGTATTGCCTCTGGTTACAATTGGCTCACCAAAAACGTCTATAATCCTTAATTTCTTCTTTTCGTTGTATTTTTAGCATATTAAGATATCACCTTTGCTGCATAATAACTCAGCCATCAGGTCCATTTTACACGTTCCCATGTATGTCAATTTATCCTCGGAATTATCTGAAATCTGATATTTTATTGCAGCACCTATCAGATGCATTCAACAGTGTACTTTAGATTTGACTATCATGGATTTATTGATCGAAACTTTCGCCATCAAAAAGAGGAGTAAACGAACTATTCGATTCTAATTATACATTATTTTTAGTCCATTTCCTGAAAATCTGATAATGGCATGAGATTCGATTAAGCAGCTCGTTCAAAATCGGATCTTTAAATGAAACGGTTTGAGCGCTCGACAATCGATTATCGATTTCAGATCTCCTAGTCGATAGAAACCTTATTATTACATTTCCAATGATGCGCTACGGTGATGGCAGTATCGTCTCTCGGAAATGCCGCGGATATCGGAAAATTGGGGGCCGAGTCTCCAACAATTTCGTAGAAAATACTTTCAGCTATTCGTATATAAAAATAAAAATTCATCCACTCACTCCGCGTTTGTTGCATCGAAAGATATATATTTCCCGTGACCTCCCGGCGTTGTTTATGAAGCTAACCATCAAGTGAAAAGGGAAAGGGATTATTCATATTTATGGGCGCAAGGTAGTTGTTTCAACTGTATTTTGTTCTCGGCGTAAAGATTCTTTACAATACAAAGTGACACTTTGCTTTTCTTCCATTAATAGATTTAGCGAAGCATAATAGAAACTCGAAAACCTCGGGGATACCATGAATTGGTATTTTCCTCTCGTAAATCAGTTTGAGAAATTAAAATTTTATTCGCGACAGGCGACTATAATGGATTAATTTGGGATATCCGCTTTATGACAAATGTTGGCACTTATAGCAATTAAAGACTTTACGGAACGTGTTGTTTTGAATGGGCTCGCGGCTTTTACGAGTTCGCCCCACGAGTCGAGGTAGGTAGGAAAGTTTATTTTATTTCAAGGCGATGAAAATGTATAAAATGCACTCGTTGAATGGCACTGACTACAAGTATCTTCCATCAGCGCGAGTTCTTGCATTATTGCGATCTCCTCCCGAAGCTCGCGGGTGCTTTTAATCGTGCGCCTCTAAACCTGAGCAAATTTATTCTCCTGTTAGCCGACTAATTGTGAGTTACCGTTTTTCTAGCGAGAAAAGTATTAAACGGAGCTCTGAATTCAAAGCGATGTGAACCACTCAAGTGAGCTGAGCTCAAATTTGTTTTTCTTTGTAATAATGCGCTTCATTCATTTTATGTGCGGGATAAAATGTTCAACACGAATGAAGAGCTTGATTAATTGAAAATAAATTTTGTTTATTTAAACATAACAAAATGAACGAGATCATAGACTCGTACCAGTATGATTGGAAGTGTGCAAGTATGGCTGGAAGTTCTTACTGAATAGTAAAACCGATCCAGC
>JAWWEN010039267.1:0-13449 GCA_035582955.1 Sycophila texana
TAAAACTAACATAGCATAAGATAAAATGGACCTAGGGACTTCTAACTGGGACCATTTTTTTACAAAATTAATTTATTCTTATAGTATTAAAAGCATATTTGGTTATACATTCAAAAAAATTTTTCTTAGAATCTTTTATAAAGAAAAATTCAAAGGTGGTGGACCCCCTTAATTAATTATTGTTCCCTTTATAAATAGTCACTGAATACTTGATTTATTAGATTAAAATTATAATCATCTTCATTTCCATCCAGATTTAAAATAAAACGCGTCTTAACTGATCGCTGAATAAGAAAAACAATTAAGCATAAATACACCGGCACGAATTCTTTAAAAGTGCTTCATGCACTTTAGCGCAGTAACCAGAAAAGTAGCAATTGTGCAAAATGAAATCGAATAAAAGGGTAAGGTGAGGGGGGGTGAGGGAAAAGAAATTAACCTAATTGAAAGAATCCATTAGTACGAACTTGGTTTTAATGATCCAGCCCCGGGGGCGCTCGTCGAGCGACTCATCCGCGGATAATCAAACGGCGCCATTCCCTCCGTCTTCGTCTCTCCCTCTCGAGAGCCCCACGAAGCGTGCGGCCCCCGCGGTGCGTTTATCAAAGCCCATCCGCGGCGGCGGCCTAATACGCGAAAAACAGTTAATACCCCTGCAGTTTTCCGGCTGACCTACATCGGTCCATCATTCGCACGTGCGAAAAAAAAAAAAAAAAGAAAGAAAAGGGGCTCGGCCGGGCTGTGGGTAACAACGAAGGAAGGAAAAGCGCGCGCGCCGGTTAAAGAGAGCGAATCGTTAATCTCTCGGTGCAGCCGAGAGGTGGAATGAGGGAGGAGGGGGTAGGAGGGGGTGTATCTCCCGGTCGCACTTGGCCGCGACGCCGGCGGCTCGTCAAAATCGATAAGAGAGAGCGGGGACCTCGTTAGACAAAGTGCCTCGGAGATCGGCCGAGATTAGCTCCGGTCCTGCGCTCGCGCGCCGATTAGTTCACCGCCGAGCGCTTCTTCAGGTATAGGCGCAAGAAGTGCTCGCCATCCCCTCTGCCCGCGCGATCCCTCCGTGTAGGAGCCCCTCGTTTTTCGCGTCGCCTATCCTCGAAGATTTGACGAGTTTATCGCCGGGCTCCGAAATTTCTTCGAGCGTGAGGGCGCGACTCGCCGAAGGTAAAGTTTTAATTGAAATGGTCGCGGTGACGAAGCTGATCTTTCACTTTGATCAGAGTCGACGAAATTCTATTATGAATTGCTCTTATTAATTGTCACGTGGTTAGTGTTTGTTGTTAAAGTTATTTTTTTTGACAAAAATTTAGAAACTCTATTTTATTAGCAAAAAATGAAGTTATAGATTTATGATCATTTTCGAAACGGGCCGTTAAGAGGGTGAAAAATATTCGAAAAATCGTTTCGTCGATAGGAGAAAACTCACGACGCTTTTCCAGCAGAGTTATGGAAATTTCTTTCCTGTGACTTAAAGCCATACTTCATTCCCGATTTATTACTGGATTTAAACTGCATATCATAAGTTAATCTTATCAAATGTAATTAAATACCTACAAAAACAATTTCTAAATTTTTCCACCGTCACGGTGATTGATATCGAGCGTCCCGTGAAAAAGTGGTTCACGTAAGAGAACGCGAAATGATAAATTTTCTTTTTAAACAGCAATTTCTCAACTGGCATTTAAAATGTCGTATATATTAAATCTTTTGTCTCTGACCGGTTTTCCGTCTCACTCCCGCTCGCGCGCGCGCGCGCGGATTTCTTGGTTGTTTGCCAAAATAGTAAGTTAAAGAGTTTAAATTTTCGTGGAAATGTACCCGCGAAAAAAGTGCATCGACGCCCCACCAAAATTTTATCATTTATTCAGTCACGGTGTAACGCGCGAAGTTGCACCGATCGTCCCCTCCACTCGACTCTAATAAACAATATTACAAGACCCACCCCCCGGCGGCGGCTAGCAAGAAACTTATTAAATATATTAACTTGAATGTAGAACGAGCAGCTGCCGCGTAAATACACTTAGTATAAATAAACCGAGCGATGTAAAATTGCATGAGCAGTGCATTACTCGCAATAACGGCGACTGCATATACAGCCTCGTAACAGCTGCATCCCTCACGCATACGAAATTCGCCGGTGGGTCCATCTAAATTGCCTCGTCGCCCCTTTAAATCTTAATTTCGCTCGATGCCTCGAATTGGTCCGCCGTCCTCTTCTCCAGGCGAGACAAAAAAGCACCTCCTGCGAAAATCACCCGAACGTGCACCCTGGAAAATCCAGCTACCGCCGCCGTAACAATTTACGTTCCTCATCGAGCGCGCAACGCGCCATCGGAAAAACTGCCCGTAAAAAAAAAGTGTGGCCTGGGCGGTGGAATCGTTGGAGAAAATGCAGCCGCGCGCGTTGCAAAAATGAGGGGTCCATTCAGCGAAATAAAAAAAAAAGAGGTGGGGAGGAAGAAGAAGGTTGGACTCTCTCCCGGAGGAGCTTAAAAATCTATTCCGGCCGGAAATCCAATATAAGCAAAGTATAGCGAAATGGTACAATTTAAAATTCAGCATAGCGAGAAAAGAGTCTCTGGCGCACGACCGCCTGCGTGTATGTGTTCGCGCGAGTGTGTGTAAGTGTGTGCATGCGGGCGCGAGTGTGTGTGTGTGCACTGGTGCACGTGGGTGTGACACGGGCGGGAGGGTCGCGCACACGCGGTGGGCCGTCTAGCTGCGCCAGCTCCCGGCGGAGGCGCATGCAGTCGGAAGGTCGTGCGTCCGCGGCGGGGGTGAGGGCAGGGGGGGAGCAAAAGGGGTCGATAGCGGGGCCGTCGGTGCTACGTCACGGGCGCGCAGCCGCCCGCTTATCTATTATGTCCCGGCCGCTGGTACAATAACCGGACGACCATGAATCTCGGATCGGCTCTCTCGCCCACACGCCACCTTTAAGCACACCGCGCCGACCCTTGCCCTCGCCGTGAAATATAGAGGGATTTTTCAATTTTCAACCCTTTTTTTCGGCCGCGGATTTTGCCGACTTAGCTTTCGTTGCAATTTTTATTTTATCCCGCCTAGCGCGTGCGGTCCGCGTTTTTTTTTTTTACTCTGTAGAATGTATGCTCACGTTTTTTTTTTATGTTTTTCTGTTGCAGGTGAGTATTTTTTACATGATTGTGTAAATGGCATTCAGTGCGCACGGCCACTCCAGTTGGAGCACGCTTCAATTTAAGAACAAAAAAAAAGGTAAAGAGGTAGACTTGAATAAAACATTAAAGTGTCTTTTTTTTTGTAAAAGGAAAGCGAACGATGCCCAGTTGTAATTTGCTTTTACGTTCGAACATTTTCGGTGCAGCGTTCGCGACGCGAAACTGAATTCCAGTTTACTTGATAAGACGACATTCCTTCGAAAGCTTTTTTTTTCTCGTCCTATATAGAAAAAAACATTCGTCGTCAATTCAAAAGTAATAACATTTTCATTCAGAAAGGCGGCCTTAATTTTTCAAATCGAACGATGCAGATCGCTTCAGTCGGGCCGCGCGGAGGAGATTTCAAACCAGTGGACAAACAACTGTTTTCACTCGATCGATGAGCAGCTCTGATTGACGCATGCCGTTGACGTAGCGTATAGCGTGGTCGATCGACAAGTGCGCCTGTAATCTATGCAGTTGCAATGCATTTCCATGAGATTTTGTTATGCTTTATCGAAATTTAAATTCTAAGAGGCTTCAGGCATGTTCTTTTCAAAGATATTAATAATTATTTTCGAGTTTCGTACTTTCCTATAAAAAAAAAGTCTAATTAGTGCATTTTCACTATAAATCAGTGAAGTAAATAAACAGCAAGTACATTTAGACGGAAAATAAAATTATAAGCAATCCTCAGCCGTTAACGAATTATTCAATTGTAAAGTTGTTCGCCTCGCACAATACACGCGACCGTCCGCCGTATCAAATGCAGCAAAAAAAAAAGTACCGAGCGAAAATGAACAGTGTACGAGCGACAAAGCTCAAAGTAGGCAAGCTCTCTGAAAGTGTCACGCTTCCTAACGCACGCATTTTAAAATTTTCGCTCGCGCGACAACTCCCTTGACAGCCCGGTCCGATGCAGCGGGCGCTGCACTCCACAAAATGCCCCGGCAAAATTGAAACACGCTGCGGAGCGTGGCACAAAGCGCACCTCGCTAATGCACGACTCTCGTAACGCTCCGCTCGCGCCGATCTCCGGCCTCCAAGGTGAATATCCCATTTTCCATTTCACCTCGGCGTTTTTTTCCCACCGCAGAAGGCTCGCCCACGCGGCGGGTGCCGCGCGCATTAAGACGCGGCGTTTCGCAATCGAAGACCTTTTGGCGCCGGCGCGCTCTCGGCGATGCCGCGTGCCCGAGAGACGTTGAGTCACCGGTGCGAATGCGTAAATCGCGCTATCATTCTGGCGAGCGATTATCAGCTCATTGTTGCCTCTCGATAGTCGGCTGAATTCATCGCTCCGCAAGGGAGTTCGTGCCATTTTGTTTCGCCGAGATGGGACGATCTCTATGCGATATTGTAAAACAATTAACATTCTCCGGCAAAGTTTCTTTTGCGAGGGAGTCGTCGCGAATGGAATATATCCCCTTATCGTAAAACTCTGGAGTTTATCGGCGCGCGGAATCTCCTCATCTGCATTTAACGGCTATACCTACAGTATTTAACTTACTATTTTGAAATTTTTCAGCGTTCTTGCTTTCCTGGGAATTTAAATATGGTTATGTTAATTTGCAGGATCGTTAGCATTAATAATAATAATAACAATAAAAACAAAGTTTCGCAGAGAAGCACGCAACGTTAAATTAAGTAGCGCGACTACTTCAATGGTTTTATTGAATATGCAAATAGCAACGAGCGGTCCTGAGAGTAATTTGGTCCTGGAACTATCGACATATTTCATAAAAGTGTTTGATAAAATACCAAGATAATATTCGGGGAATTGCCAGGAGACGTAACTTATTATTTATTCAGGTAAAGCAGTAACAGTTGAAGGGAATGGTTGGCAGTGAAACGCGTAGTCAGGTGTTGCATCTAAATGGATATAACTGTGTCGAAACTATACGGCAACCTTATGGTGCTGAGCAATTTCCGATGCAAACGCTCACTCTGGACGCGGCACCTGACTGCTCGATTCGTAAGGAGCGTAAATGGTCAAATTGCAACTGGCTAATCGGTAAATACACAGTGAGATGATAGAAGCTAAAAAATATCACTATCGTTTGCACATAACTAAAAAAAAAAAAACAAAACAAAATCGACATCGTCGAACGAGGTTCGACGACCAGATCGACAGCTCTACCACTATATGGACAAGCAAGAACCACATAAAACAGCGTAAAAGAATAAGTGAACATGCAGGGACATACATATAAGCAGCCCGCGAGCTTCGAAATCCCCGTCTAGCAAACAACGGCTTCGATGGGCGGCTGTGCCGAAAAGAAAACTCACACACAAATCCGCGCCTGAAAAACACCAAAGCACAAGAGGGGCGTATATAAGAAGCAGGGCGTTGGGCAAACTCGTGTACGTATATGAGAGCGCCCCCCCCCCTCCTTGCAAAGGGGGGGGAGGAGGAGGAGGAGGAGCGGGGAACCGTGGATACAAGGTATATAAAGCCGGGGGCGAGTGGGGGCGGTGTGCATCGAGCTCGACTCACGTAATATCTGTGCTGCAGTGACATGTCTCCTGCAGCCTGGTCCACTTGGCGCTGCTTCGCTCACGCTCGGCTTCTTCCTCCTTTTTAAGACGAGCGCCGGCGGTGGGCCGTCGGCCTCCTCGGCTGGGCCACCGGCGGAAGACCCGCTGACATCCTCCGCCTCCTCGGCTGTCTGGCCGCGCCTTCCTCCTACTCCAGGCTGGATTCGGCGTCGCTGCTGCTGCTGCCGCCGCCGCCGCCCGGGAGACGCTCATTTCCGGCGCCCGATGAGAGCGCACCGCGAGGCTGCGGAAGTCGCCGCACCGGCTCCTCCATCGCTCTCTCTTTCTCGCGCAAGCTTAGATTCTCATCGGATTCCGATTCGCGCGCGTCCTTATCTCCTCCCTTTCTCTCGGCGGACCTTCGGATTTCGTGCTTCTCACTGTCTCTCCTGTATTTTATTTTGTTGTTGCGATGTGTCTCGGGTCGGTTTTAATTGGGTCCGCAAGGCGCCAACGGGGTCAACCTCGACTGATGCTTCCTACGCTGGTCCCTTGTTTATTTTTTTTATTTTTATTTTTATTTATTTATTTATTTTTTAAATCAAATTGAGCTATGAGAGGGTGTACCGGATGCAGTCAAGTTTTCGCGAAGTTCGCACAAAGTTTCGGAGGACGATTTTGCTGTTTACGCGGATGTTGCATTGTTCGCGCACTAAATATCGCTTTATCTGATATGAGCGATGCGAGTTTGAAGTTACACGCAGAGCTCATTTGTTTTTCTAACGGTGTAGATGAAATTTGTTCGTAACTCGTTACGTTTACACTGGTCATACAATTAAGCAAGTTTTAATGAAATAGTTCATTCGCGGTTGAATTTGAGCATTATTCTCTAAGCAAAATCGTCCACGCTCCACTCGTCGCAATGAAAAGTTGAGTCGTTGAATGGACTCGTGACAAAAAAAAAGAGAAACATATAATAAAGGACAATGTATAACAAATGGATTCCAATGAAAAACAAAGTCATAACTAAAAATAAAGTAAACGACACACGACCTAATAAAGCCGAATAGACCCTCTTAAGTAAATCGACGTGTTCGAGTCCCGTTCAATTTTAATAAAAGTTCGAATCAGCTTGCGCAAGATTAAACTCGACCCTGAGTCAATCGATGTCTCGTTCTTTCCGCTATGAAGAGAGCAATACTATTTAAAGACCGCCTCTAAATAAAAGATCTCCTCGCTCCTTTGTACACGTTAATTTACATACTTGTGATGTTCTTTTAAACACACTTTTAAATGAAAACAAAAAGTTCCAATTAAGTTAAAAAAAAAACTAATCGGAGGCTTATCGATCAAGAAAAAAATTTTAAAAAATTGTTTAAAAAGGGTAAGTTTTCGTTGGTTCGCTAAATTTCGTCTGTGCAGAGAAAGGAAAATGTTAGATCGCCCTCGCGAGCGCAAAGCGTGTCCCTCTTACGGTGCGGTGGCGACGAGCTTTTAGCGGGTCAAACGCCTCGGTACATTAACGCTCGGACTACGACGACGACGACGACGACGAGAAAATCACTTAGCGGAGGACGAGGAAAAATTTTACTGCGTTTATTCAGTCCCTCCTTTTTTTCGGGTCCTTTACAATTTTTCAAAGATTCTTTTTTATGAGACGTATTTAAGCTTGATTTATGACTCACTTTGCATGGGAGAGTTTCGTTTTAAAATCAGCTGTCACGAATCAAAATTCGAATCAGAAAAAAATTTATCAAAATGTAAACTGTATTTTTATTGAGCACTAACAAAATTTTATTTTCAATGTCATTAAAAAAAAAAAAAAGCACGACAGCTCATACGTCATTCCTATCCCATAAACTTTCATCCTAACTTTTTGTAAAGGGGCCACCTGCACCTTGTCCTCGGATCGCCACGCAAATAGCAGCGAGCAGAGTAGAGAGAGGGAGGCTTGGCTGAAATTTTAGTTGACCAAAAAATGCATCGAAAGTTCCGCTAGCAAAATAAACGCGCAGCCGAGTGGGGACTCGCGCCTGCACTTCTCGCCTCCTCGGCGCGCCAAGAGCCCGCGTATTTACGGCCCCGCCGGAATTCGGCGAGTAAAAAAGTGCGGTCGAACGGTCCCTCCCAAATTTTTTTGCGCCGATCGCGTCGGGCGTTTCCACGAGATGGAAAACGGATTTACGCGCCGACGCGGGAGGATCCGGCTGGAAATTTCACTCCCGCCTCCTCTGTTCCCCACGTATTCGGGCCCTCCAACGCAAACTTAATTTCGACCCGCGCTACAAATAATATTCGATATTCCCGGGGGTCTGACCTACGCGAAATTCGACAGGTGCGACATTTGCATGATCTGCGTCCTTCGCTTCTTCAAATTGGTAATAAAGCGAAATTGCAGTTTTTGTTCAGCTGCGGCGTTAATATCGATTCGATTTCTTTCAAGGTGTCGTAATAAAACAGTATTTATCGGTTAAATTACGATTGTAACCTAAGCTTCTTAAAAATGTAATAATTATGTTCTTGAGGAAAAATCAATTTTTGAAATATATTATTAAAAATTTCATTGCAAGAATAAAATTATGTTTGTACATACGAGTAAGTTCTGGTAACCTATACAAAAAGTGTTTTCTGTCGCAGTATTTGCGACTAATGCAATGCTGTTGTGATTCTGAGCTCAACTATAAACCCTCGATTAGACAATACATAATCCATCGTGATTATTAAATATGTCGAGCTATTATTAGATATTAGAAATGAAACAGCGAGTATTCAAGGATTACTTATATTCGACGTGAATAGGTTTAAAATAAAGTCTAAACATATAAATAAAATTTATCAATCAACTATTTATAATTTAATTTAAGCCGTCATCATTAAATTATACAAAAAGATCAGTATAAGATAATCGATCGCTAATTAAAAAAAACCGTTACATAAATATAAAAAGAAACCATTTTCATTTCATCAATTTAAATCAAGTTGTATCCGAGCGAAATTGAAAATCTAACTTTTAGTACCTTACCCAAAGTGAAAACGTGTAGGAAACCTCATATTCCCAGAGAGCGTAAATTTTTCATCATTCCCCTTCATTACTTATGAGCTACTCAAGAAGATACCGGCTGCTCGTGCCAAAATCTCCTTCAATCGCTCGTCGGCCTAAGGGGGGTAAAGTAAAAGTCGGAAGGGAATCCAGTCAACGTGACCCAGTAAAGCCCGCGCCTTCCGGCTCCGGCGGATCCTCCCACCGATGCCGCCTCCCGCAGGCAGGTTCGAGCCATCCATCCCAGCGTCTCGCGCATCCTCGCGATGAAAAGCGCAATTAAACATTTCCAAGCATGATAAGGAAACTCGCGTCTCCGCGCGCTGCACACACACACACACACGCTCCTCCATCTGCGGCAGATAACAAGGCGCGAGGAGGGCGTGGGTGGGTCCTCCTCCTCGAGGCATTGTTCCGGCGAACTCCCTCGAATTCTGCCAATATCGAACTTCTCGGCCTATCTGCACGATACCGGGTCACGAAGACTCCGGCGGCCGACTTGCGACCCGCGCTCGACGAATCCCGGAGTGATTTATCGTAATTGTATCTTCGAGGACTGCTCGCGAGACACCTTCGCTCGCTCTTTTTTTTTTTTTCTTGCCCTTTATATTTCTCGAGGCTGGACCGCGCGCGCCTCGCGAGGCCGCCGCCGTCTGGGGACGCCGACGCTCCCGGAGGTCGAGTTTTCACTCGCCCTTGGAGATTTTCTCGCCTTAATTGGATTAACTGTTTCTTTCGGCGGCAGCCCCGCGCTGCCGCGGCAGTAATGGCTATAGTCCTCTCTCGAACTTCAGTCGGGTATGCGGCGAGTGTACAGAGTCGATAGAGATTTATTTTTGTTCAATTCAGCTGCGGGTAATTTTCGGAGGCTATATTATTTTTCTTTTTTTGTTTCTGGACATATATATATGTTTTTCTTTTTAAATTTTAGTTTTTAACATATTTTTTTTTTAAGCGTTGCATTTTAATTTTAATATATGACCTCGTAAATTATTTCGGATATACCGTAACCTCATTAAATTGTGAAAACGCGTGGTAAAAGGTCGTTCGACAGCACTCTCTCGATCAATTTTTTTTTAACACGGATCGAGATAAGCGATCTCAATTATCTCAGCGGCGATAAGTTTTTTTAATAAGCGAAAATTCATCCAAGCCAAAGATAAATTAGTTTAAACTCGCTATTACCGCGCACTGGACAGACCGCGGCAGGGCGCCTGATTAAAACTTAATGCCGCAGGTTAAACGACGATGTCGAACAATTTGTCACCGCGCGAAAACGATCGCGGCGGGTATAGGGGCATAATACAAAAAAGAAACGAGCGTCCGGCCGGATGTGTTACAAGATCGATGGGACAACGCGACGTTAGCCCCGAAGAAGCGCGTCTTACGGACTTATACGCTTTTTTCGTATGCTCCGCCCCTCCCTGCCGAGGAACTTCGAACTTGTCCAACGGTGTATAAAAAGTTTTGATCGTCCCGGCTTATGTACTAAACTCGGTTGCACGATAGAATATCCATAAGGTCGGTGTATTTTAAATAACCCCTTGTCCGATAATAATAGAGCAGAGAAAAGTATTTTGGATTCGACGATTCCTGATGGCGTCAATCAATTCGGCTAAAGCCCACGTTATTTTAGTTCGAACGCCAATTTATAGCTGTGCCTTAAAAGTTTAATTCGATTCTTTAATTACCCGCGTTGATTATTCAAGGAACATTTATCGCACGTTTTTTAAAACAGCATTTAATAATACAAAGCAAAAAAGATTTACTTATGTTGCGTACAAGATACGCTGAAAAATAAATAGTCAACTCATTCCAAGATTTAAGTTTTCCACTTGACACAATAAACTGTAGAGATATGACATTAAAGAAATATTCCCTTATTGAAGTAACATTTAAGTAATTATTTAACTCATTGTATAGCTCACTCTATAGTTAAGTTAGTACAATAAATTGGTAAATCAAATAAATTAGAATGTACAAAAAATTCAAAAAGATTTTTTTTTTTTTAAAAGCTGAAAGATTTTTAGTGTCGTTTCCGTAATCTTAAGGCGATAGTTAAAGGGTCAAAGAAGCGCCGACAGCCGATGCCTCGATAATTAGTGATGGTCGGCGCATCGAGCAAACGATGCAAGAACAGTGGCGATCGGCGGGGCGTTGTACATTTTAACGAGGCAGATAACGCGACTATTCGATTAATAATAGCGCGCGCTCGCCGAGGCAAAGGTTCGCCATTAGCTGCGCTACGCTAATGGCTACGCAAATTCCATATCTTTCGGCGAGTCGAATTTTACGCACCGTCGACTCGCTGTCGCCCGATAAGCCATGCGCGAGTAAAACGCAGCTTTTTAGCGTCGAGAGCACCTCGAGAGTTTGAAAATCTGCACCGTGGCCGAGACTGCGTTCGCGCATATATGAATTTTATTAAGCTTCCTTGTCGGCCGGCTATAAAATAATCTTAATTAAGTTACCTGCAGTGAGAGATTAAACGCGAAACCCCACTCGTGTATCTTATTAAACATTGTAATATCCCTCCGCGATACTCGTAGTTTAACTCTCTATACACTGGGGATACTTTGTTGAATGTACAAAAAAATAAGTAAAATAAAATAAAATAAAATAATAAATATTTACCTAATAATAGATTTGAGTCATGCATTCGGACAAAGAATAACTAATGCCACGCCTTAATCAAAGTCAGCATTAAAATATTTCAACTTTAAAACTGCAGTATAGTTATTATACTTTAATACCGTAGGTATGCTGCATAAAAAGTAAAAAAGCTCATTAATACTATTATGAATTGCTTCGCACGGCTGCACTATTTAAAATATAATAAAGCAGCACCATAATCTTCAGAACCAGCAGTATAATAATCCTCCCGTCGTACCAGAAAAAATAAAAAAAAAAGCCCACCTCATCTCGCACGCCCATCGGACAAACAAACCCATTCCAAAACAATAAAAGCCCCACACTAAAACGCGTCGGAGCGAGAGATTAAAAGCCGCGATCTCCGTACGTCCCGTCATAATCGAATCTGCATCGCGGCGCTACCGACGCGATATCCCCGCACGCCCGGAGAGTATACCGCGCGCTCGGCGCCGTCGCGTAGAATACCTCGTAAATGCACACTCGTTTCGCGCGTGGGCACTCGCGGCGCGTCTAAATCTCCGGGATTTATGAGTGGCGCGAGCCCCATTGTCTCCGCGGCCGACTCTCCCTCCTCCCTCTCCCCGCGGGCCTTCCCGAGCCCTCTCCGCGCCGCGGCCTTTTGTGTTTATCGTCCCGTAGCCGGGCACTTGCGGGCAGCGCCTGCGAAACGCCGCGGCGAATGATTTAAAATTCATCCGCTTCCGTTATCGTCGCGGTGCGGCGCTGTATTTATTGATAATTGTGCCCGCTGCTTTATGGGCCAGCGATCCGCCGCGCTATATTTGCGTAGGGCGCGTGGAATTGCGATTTTATGGCGGTTAGATTAGAGTTTATTTTCGGTCGGGTGTAACTGATGGGTTAGTTGGGGATTATATGGGTTTGCGAAAATTTCGCGCTGATGGAAATGGAACCTGCCGTTTCTGCACGCTCGATTTCCAGTCATTCGAATCGACTGGATTGTCCAGTATACGTTTAATAAACCGAATCAATCGAGCGTTCGATTATGGATTAATATAATTTATCATCGTTATTTCATTAATAATGCACCTCCATAGTTGAATTAGCGATCTTTCATTACAATAACTGAATGTATATAGTTTAATCCAACCACTCTATTAATTGGCGAAATTTCGCGTATTCTAATTATCGTAAAATTAAATTAAATTAAATTAAATTTAAAAACAAAATTATAATTCGTCTATGAACCTTCTATAGAAACTAAAACGCAGAGAATAAAGCCATAGGTTATTACCTGCAGCCAGCGGGCTGCATTCGAGTGTCCGGCCAAAGATCGAGAGCGCAATTTCGCACATCATCGGTCGCCTCGTCAGCGACGCACGCGCCTCCGGCCTGCAGCGCGTCTCAATTACGCGCTGCAGATTCCGAGCTCATTCGACGGAATGGGGATTCGCCGCTCGGCGCCCCGCTTGTAATTGCACCGGCGCGCGCGTATACGCGCGTATACTCAGCTCGCATTTCTCGCCGAATAGCAGCATCCGCGCGTCCCGGTATAAAAGCGTCGCGTCTTGATGGGGGAGGGAAAGAGAGAGAGGGACGGGGAGATGCGTCGCGGCGCGGGTGCACCGTCGTCTCGTGAGGAGCGTCTGCGTCGGGGGGAGACGCCGACGTGCCACCGTAATTTTGGCTCCTGACGAGTAATTCTCGTTTTGCTATTAAAACGCCCGACGTTTCTTTACTGTAACGAGCGTGATTTTCAAGCATCGCCGGAATTATGACGGTACTCTCTTTTTGTTTTAAATGGAATGTTATTTCGAGTATTTTGTTTGCAAATAAATGTTTGTTATTTTTATTAGCGTTCCTTGTTGAAGTTCCTTTGAAATTCTTCTTTTTTTTGCGAAGAATTTTGAATGCAAATGATTACGGCGCGGAAAAACATTACTTTCTCTACTTAAATATTTATGTGTTTGCATAATTTAAAAGTGGACACTTTTACAAGTTTAATGTTTAATGTAAATCTTCCTTTTTTTTAACGCAGAAATATTTTCTTTTCGATTTGTTACGTAGAATTTGTACACGGAGAAAAATTTTCCATTAAAAATTACTATAGTTTTCCCTAAAGCGAGGACAAACTGGAACTATCAAAAA
>JAWWEN010039278.1:0-13448 GCA_035582955.1 Sycophila texana
GAATCAACCGAAAAGGCTGTTGTCCGTATTTATCGGCGCGAGGCTGTTGTTTCAATAGTATTTTTTTCTCAGTGCACTATATCGTTTATTAAGGTAAGAAAAAAATTGAAAAAGTATTAAAAGTTATTACTTTGTAACATTAGTGCGCAAAATGCCTACTTATCGCACGCAAGCGTTTTCCGCCCTCGTATTATAAAATTCTGTTCGATACGCGTGTCATAAGTGATTTCTGGACTCGTGTAAATTGTCACCTTTGTTTCGCTCGGGCGTTAAACACACGCGAGTCCAAAAATCACTGGTAACGCATTAGTATATCGAAAATAACTAGTCACTACTGTTTTATTTTTTATATACTACTTATTACTGTTTTTTTTATAAAAAAAGTAATGTTTTATATAAAATAATTTAACTCCATACTTCACTTCTTAAGAATCCCGTAAATAATAAAATTTTTAACGTGTCCATCTGTTAGACATAGGATATGTTTGTGTGCGACGCCGTCGTTCCCCAGCGCCATAGATATATGCATGTGGTGGTGTGGCGCGGACTCTTGGTCTTTCCCCCTCCAAGCGCTCACTTCCTTCTCGGACGCCTCAGAGCTCGGACGGCTCTCTCCTCGCGACTTACGAGTTTAGACGCGTTATTTTAGACGGGATAGATATTGATATAAAGAGTGAATAAATCAATACATTTTCTTTAATTGAATATTTGATCGTTTTTATTTACTTGCTTGGTTAAGCTCGGCAAGGTGCCTCTTCAACCTGCTTTCCTTTCAACACTATCCGTTACTGTAAAGCACATTTTACATATTTAAACTAATAAAATAATAACTCAGGACACGAAAGGACAGTCCGAAAAAGTTACGTCAAAATAAAACGCCGCAAAAATTAATAATAAGCTACCTAGTAAATAGCTATGCAGTAAATACGAACAAAAAAAAATAAATAAAAAGTTAAATTGTCGAAGCCAAGCCAAACAATTCGGATTTTCGCGGCGCAGACGAACTTTCAGCTCTTTCCGCGCCGCGGTCTTTCGCCGGGGATTACCCCCGGGGATGAAGACGAAATTTCGCCCTCGCAGGTGTGACTGAGCCACTTCCTCGTTGTTGGCGTGAGATCGTCAAAGACTTTATTCCCGACGAGTCCAATTAGGGAAAGGCCGGTGCGCAAAAAGAAACCCTCGCCGCGTTAACTTTTCCTCCACGCCCATTGTACTATACTTTACGTCTTTCATTTCTTTATCTTTCTGCCGACGATCTCCGGCAAACGTTTGCGCGCCGCCCGTCGGATTCTTTGAAAGGGTGGGCTGCGCTAAACGCTCCGCTCGCGCGATTGTTTGCGGCATCGGCCATTCAGCGCCAGCTCGCCATGGGCATGCCAACCTAATCTCAAGGTTTTTACCTTTTAACCCCATTCTTCTCTGTTCCGTTTTTAATTTATTTAGTTTGAAACAATTTCCATTATGCGGCACAGCTTAAACGAGTAAATAACATTTTAATTGCGTCGCGAGACGAGTTCTGCAAAATTATTTTATAATTGTATACGTATATGTATATGAGCAAAAAAAAAGAGAGTTTGTGGTCGCGTTAATTAAAAAAAAAAAAAAGCACTCGTGAAAGATTGTTTGTAATATGGGCTTTGATGGAAAAAACCACATCCCAATTAAAACTGTAGAAAATAAAAGCCCTCATAAAAAAAAACCATTCTGAAAAGTAAAAAAATAAAAATAACAAATAAAAAAATAAAAAAAAAAAGAACGGTGCTTAGGCGCTCGAGGATCGGGGTTAATCGCCGGGCGTACGAGATAGAGGTGTTGCTCGGGCGGGGATCGACGTTTCGCAGGTACGATGGCCAAGTCCAGTCCGCGGAAAAGTCGCCGTTGTCTTTCAACTGCAGTCTCCAGTGCGCGCCTCAGGCACTGGCGAGTGAAGCTGTATAAAGCGAGGGAATTTTTCGAGACAAGCGGGAGAGAGAGGGCGAGGGCGAAATCGCCCTGGGGATTACGGGCGCAGTGAAAAGAGGAGAAGGAACGGCCGCGGCGTAGTCGCCGGGGCGAACGATCCGGTTTACGAGCTTCCGAGGACGACATCCCGGCCGTTGCGGCCCCCAGGACGTAAACGTCGCGCAAAATAATTCGAGCGAGCTACCACGTTGTTTATGAATTCGCGGTTTTGTTCGTCCCACCCCCACACCTTCAGTTCCCTTTTTTTTATCTCTCTTTTTTTTTTTTTTTTTTATCGCGCGGATGACAAAGTAATTGCCGAGCTGTTCGGCCGAAAAAAAAATTAAATTAAAATAAATTGGCGCGCGGCCTCTTGAGCTTTGCTTCCGCAAGCGCGGCTAAAAATCTATTACATATATCGCTTCGATTCTTCCGCGAAATAAGAATTATCGCGGCTCGATTCGTACATACGAAAAAAAGCACGCGATGAATGCATTACTGATGAGATTTATGGCGTGTAGTAAAAAAGAAAAAAAAATAAAACTTCCCTTTTAACTCTCAAATGTGCCGTTGGAGCTTTTACGGGTGGAATGACGCTGCGACGGGGGGAAAAAAGGAGAGACTAGATACAACCGAAACGGAAAAGTACCATTTGAAAGTTAATGAGGAGTAAGCGATAAAGTCTTTCTTTTTCTTTTTTTTTTTGTTGAAACCCCACCCGGATCTTTTTAGTCCCGCTTGCCTCCGAAGTACCAGTCGTCAATTACGCCGCGCGCGGAGCGCGATTTATAAATCGGCATTGCGGTGGAAAAAAAGGAGGGCAAACTTCTCGCACTGAATTAGCGGAACGCCTCGCGAGGGGGGGGGGGGGGGGGGAGAGCTTGAAGAAGTTCGAGATTCACTTTAGGCGGTAGGGAGGGGGTGAACGCTCGCGCGTAATTAACCCCCGCTCGCGGAGCGCGCGATGAAATTAAACAGGGCGAAACCGCACCGGAAAGCGGCGCATCAGGATGCACCTATAGCTTAACGGGCGATACCGCGAAATTATCGCGCGATAAGCGACGATCCGACCGCTGGCGCTAATGCCTGTCTGTGAATTAAGGAGGCGTGTCTAACTCGAATTATCCGAGTTCGACAGTCTACCTGTCCTCTCTCTCTCTCTCTCTCTCTCTCTCTCTCTCTCTCTCTCTCTCTTGACTTGAACCCCTATAGAAGTTAACTCGTATGGTGATGTTGAGGAGTGTCAGTATGCAAAATCATCTTTTAAAAGAATACTTGACGTAGCCTAGACGGCTTTATTTTTGTTCATTTTTAGTTTAATAATTTTTGCAGCAACACAATTTCTGTCATATAAAAATGTGGCTGTGAGACTTATTTTTTAATATTACACGGAGAAAAAGGATACACTCAAAATTGCAATACTCTATTGAATGTCCTCACAGACTGATATTATTGGTAAAATTGCAATATTTTCCTGCAGAATTTACTATACAGTTTCTTTGAAAAATTATAGTTCTTGTAAATTTTTCAATAAACTATTGTAATTTTTCCAATAAAGACAGTCTGTGAGGTAACTACTGAAATTTTTAGTAGACAATTTTTCTCCATGTATATGAGTTACGCGATTTTATTTATTAAGGTTGTGTTACTTTACTGATGTGACGCTTTGCACTAAAATTTAATAAAGAATTATAATATTATTTTTATAGATCGTTTATATTTTTTTTATATTGCATTTTTGCTCGATATATTTATTGTGATATTTATTAATGAATATCTCATTTCTTTTTACAATATATTTATCATACTCTACTTTTACATTTTTTTCTTTTATCGAGACTGATGTTACAACATAAATTGTTGTCCTCAGTTTTTACTTATTAACCACAATTTATATTTATTTAGTTATCTATTACATTTCTATATACATTATACATGTTATATTTTGCCGTTTGGTATAAAGAGTTTTTATATATTTATATCTCTCTCTTATGCAAACTCACGGTGGGGATTGTTATCTTTTTTTTTTTGAGGGGGGGGGGGGAGTTCGGAGGTGAGAGCGAAAAATCGGGGTGAGAAAATCCAAGCGAGCAGGTACGCGCGGCTGGCTGCACTGCCGACCGAGATTATGTGTAGTGCGGGAAAAGGTTAACCGCTAGAATGCGCGGATTTCTATTTCCGGCACGGGGGGAAAATGTACCGCGAAGTACTTTTTGCGCGTAACGAAGTAAATCATGTGAAATATTATCATAATAGATGGCGACTGTAAATCTTGATGGTGGTAATAAAATTAAAAAAGATGCTTTATATTTATTAGGTAGTTGATATTGCGGTTGGTTTGATAACAACATTTTTTGTGCACTTTTAAATCCTCTATGAAGTTGACTGTTTAGTGCTTTGATAGAACGACAAAAAAGTTATTTACTCGATCGAAAAATGTATGCATTATTAATTAATAACAGTTGGGTGATACTGAATTGACATTCCGATAAAAATTAAACGTCAGTTAAAATAATCCGTAACAGTATTGTATGCTGATAAAAATAATTTTTTTTTAAATATTAAAAGAACAAATTTTAAATTAATTTTTATCGAGAGGTATTTATTAAAAACTAAACATTTTTATTTATTTATTTTGATGACTCGTTCCACGTTTTTATTTAGTATAGCCCTCTCTTCTCAAATTAAAAGCATTAGTGAAACTTTATAATGTTACCCAAATTGTGCATATATCGAAGCTTAGAAATTAGATTTATCGATATCCGAAATAGTTATTACTTCGCTAAATAGAAGTAACAAGTTTTAAAGGCAATATTACTGCTATTAGCAAAGTTAATAAAACTTAGAAACTCAGTTTATAAAGTGTTTGCACTAATACGGTTAGAAAATAAGTAATATAAATAAGTAAGATCAGGAACGTTTTTTAAAAAAAATCTTTTTTATAACAAAATTTACACAACAGAAAAAGTCGTTGCTAAAAAATACGAGGGAAAAAGAAGAGCAGCTCCCGGGTAATTCCATTGCGATTACTGCAACACATACTCCGCAACGTATTCACTATTTTCAGTGCAACGAAATTCTTTAAAACTTGTTTAAAGCTCCTCCAGCTTCTTATTTTTTAAATTAAGAAAAAAAAGAGAATGATCGCAAACTGCTATGGATGACTGAAAATAAAGTCGAGACTTTTCACGATATTTCTGGTAACAAAAAGAGCGCAAAAAGAGCTGCGACAGAATTCGGTGTCGATCGAAATTAAAACGGCGAAGAGAGAAAAAGCTTGTATGTCACAAAGCTTCGGAGCTCGAGGGCGAATGGAAGAGGGCGGAGCTGGAAGTGCGCTTGGGCCAGTGCATCATACATATACTATACCTGATATCCATTTTTAGACTGCAGAATCGCCAGGAAACGCGCCAATATTTATCACCGATGATGAGGTTTAGGAGTCTATTGATTTTATCTCAATTCATCGAAAATTACAAGGGTTAATCGTTTTTAGGGAGAAGAAGATATAGCTTGAGGGTTCTCTATGAAGGATATACTCAAATTTGACTTTCTTTTTAGCTTTAAAATTTTATTTTTATCTTTTTCTCTTCGAGAGTGCTGGCCTCAAGCGTTTGACCTGAGCAAACGTAGGGAGCAGTTGATGAGGTATATAGCACAGAGAGGGATGAAGCATATAAATTATGCTTTCACTAATGGAGTAGGGATGAAAAAGCTTTTAAAAAGTGTACTGACTTTTTAGGCTAAAATAGAGATTTGTTGACTGTGCCATAGTCGAATTTTCGTAAGCCGCCAAAGGGCTTGGGCGTACCTGCGTGCGCTACAGTACCAGTTCTCGATTTTCTCTTTTAGATTAAGGGTATGTGGTGAATTTTGGGTTATTCCGTTAAGGGGTAATTTTTTCTTGCAAGCTTAATGAATCCAACACAGAGTCTCGTCGATATTTTTTTTCTCTTGAACCCTCATTCTGTAAGTCATACGAACGCTATAATGCGATATTTTGGAGCACGTTTGTAATAAAGAAGTGTAAATATAATACGATCAAAATTAGTCGTACTGATGTATTTAAAAATGTTGCACAGAATTGAATTTTAGTCAGTTCATTTATATTATTTTTGTATTTTTATATTTGTTTTAAATAAAATATAAAAATATTTTGAAAATCCTCGTGAAAATCCGTCGATTTTAAAACTGATTAATTTTGGCTTGACAGGCAATAAAAGATTAAAAACAAAGCTTCCGTTGTATCCCGTAAAAGCTTACCGACCAAACCCCCAGCAGAGTAAACACTCATAGTTGTAATAACTACAGAGGATCGGAAAAATGCATTTGTAGTGGGTAAAATCCAAAGGAATGTGGAATGTGTGGGTGGAATTTCCCCGTTCACAAAAAATTAAACGTGCTGAACTCGCAAAAATTTCGGTCCTCGTTGCAATCTCCATGTCCAGCGGCATAACCAAGCCCTAGTGGCTCGGTTCGACGCAATTTAGCTTTAAGGGTTGAGAGAGAATCACCTCCGCTGGGTTTATGCGCATTCCGCTCTAACAAATGGAATTTCCTAGTAAAGTTGACACCTGTTGGCGGCTCAATATACACGGATGAATGAATATAACTGGGAATAGGTGTAGCCGATTCAGCCGAGGCCACTCGGTGCTTGGGGTTGCGACAGGCTGAGAGCTTTCTCCCAGAATAAAATTTAAAAATTTATATCGCGATGCTCCGAAAGTGGCGATTACGATGCCGAGTTTAATAGAATCCCGTGCGGAGAGAGCGTGCTTCCTGCAAGATTTACGAGACTAGATCTAAAAGCTTGCTTCCATTCAAACTTTGCATTAAGCTAACAAAATGGAATTTCCTGGAATGTATACTTTGCATTGTTGTTTCTGATCTTTCGATGCACATCTATAAATTAAAACTGATACCTGATCATCATTAAAAGTAAATCTCACCATTTAAGTAAATTGGAACAAAAATTTGTATATAGGCCCGGACCTTCAACTAAAAGTTTGTTGAATTTTTCTCACTTAGTCTAATCAAAGTTTTTGTTAAATGAACTAAACATTTATCTAAATTCAGTTACATATCAAGTTTAATGATTAACAAAATATATTTGTAAAATGGATTCAAAAAATCTTATTTTTTAGCGTAGTTTAGCTACAATTTACGTTTGATATAAATGAAAGCGAATTAAAATTAGCAAACTAACGAGAATTACAAAATGTTTGTAAGTTTTGCTATTTGTAGAAGAAAGACAATCACTTGTTTTTCTGGGTACGTCTATAGTTACTGTTTTCTGTACTTCAAATTTTATTTCATTTCTTTATGGTCAGGTACATCATTTTCGAAACTGACGGAGTCGAAGAATATCGGAAAAATCAATTTTATTGACTATTTCCAGTAGGAGTATTTAATTTCGATACATCAAAACGGTTTTAGATTGAATTCAAATTGAACGTTTATTTTGGCTCTCAAAACTTTTGTAACAGTAGATTACATGACACTTGAGATAGGAAAAAATTGGAGCGGATATTGAAGGTGAGGATAGACATTTTTTGGATCAGAGGATAAGAAGAAATTGCCAGTGCTAACTACTTTCTAGCCCACTAAATTTTTTTGTCGCTAAAAACCATTTAGGCAGCAATCAATACTTGTGACACAAATATGTATAATGTACTTTGAGGGATAAGTGAGCTTTTTGAACTTGAACTAAAAAAGCTCTTTTTTCGCCCTTGATACAAAATAGACTATTTCTATCTGGTGAGCCCGAAGATAAAAATTTTATTTTATTCATTGTAAACAATTACTTTAAAAAAGAATTATCCCGAATGACTTTGGGTAAAGCTGCTTGCGCGACAATTACCGGGGAAACGTAATCAAAGTAACAAAAAAATAAGTTAAGTCGTAAAGCAGCGTATTTACCATTTTATCGGATGTTTGATTTACAAAGTTCAACTGTAACAGTATAAAGAATTTTCAAACTAATATTTTGCCGAGAATTTACGACGGCAGTAAAGTCAGTGTAGCTTTAATCGTGAAAAGCAATTTTTTTACTCCTACTGTATTCAACGTTTCTTTTGTTACCATAAACTAAATTTTCTACTATCCGCTGATGAACATAAAAGCACGAGGGATTTCTTCGTCGATAACACTCCATGAAGTTTAATTAAGTAAAAAATAAAACTCCGTTAAGAGTCGAACTTCGTAGAATATTGATCGCCCTTTTGCGAGCGAGAAAACCTGACGTACAAAACAAAAACAAATTAATTAATTGCATAAATCGTCCAGTAGTCGGTGTAGGGTATATCCTGAAACTACATTTCCTTTAAAAAATGCAATGATCGCGCGTGTATGATAAAAAGCGAGAAGTGGAGAAAGAGAAGAAAGGAGAGAGACGGAGAGAAGTTGAGAGAAAGAAAGTTAGCGATAATATTGGCAAAGGTTAGCGTGGCTGTTATGTACGTTCGGCCCAGCTGTCGAGTGCCGGCAGAGGAAAATGTTTTCCCCGGCCAACGACAGTTGGTAGGAGGAGAGAGGGGGAGGGCTGAAATTATAGGACGAGTGACAAAAAAGCTTGGAGGTCCAAAGCGCTCTCAACTGAGCGCACCTGTGTGTATGTGTGTGTGTGTATGTGTGTATCCATATCATCTATGTGTTCGTGTCTGTGTGTATGTGTGTATCCATATCATCTATGTGTTCGTGTCTGTGTCTGTATCATGTGTATACGTGTCTATGAGTATCAACTCATACACACATATCAATGTGTGTATGTGTGTATATATGTAGGGGAAAGAGAGAGAAATACCACGTGTGCGCAGGTGGGAGGTACATGAAGGGAAAAAGAATAGCTTTCGAGATGGCTGGAGTGCTCCTCGTTTCAAAGTTCTCAAACTTCAAAATCTCCCTCGTTCCAACTCTCGGTATAGTTGAAGCGCAATGCTTTTTCCGTTTGCTTCATTTTTCAAAAGGCTGAGGTACGTCCCGCGTGAGTGACGCACAGAGAAATTTTAATGAAACTAATCAAAACAAAGACCTCGCACAATTTTTTCCCCATGTTCGTTTTTTTTTTTTTTTTTTTTTTTGACAATTAAGGGAGCAACTCACTAAATTGTCGAGAGTTTCGGAAAAATAACGATCTGTTAATATTTTCTAATGGTTTACAAGCGCGCAACTTTATAATGACTTAGAGGAAGTCCGCTGCAGCTTTTTTTATTTTCCCGTGTGATCCTGCACTATTTATTGCAATCAATGAACCTCATGTTGATAGACAAGTTGCAATATTTTAAAAACAAACGTTTGAATAAAGCTTTTTCATACAGTATTATAAATAGAATTAAAAAATTGAAAGTATTTCAGGATCTCACACTTTACCATTAAATCTATTATGAATTTTATAATGTCATTTGACTGGAAATTAATCAAACATCGTTTTTCGACGCTTCACAAGGTCCCTGCATTTGTTTTTATCATTATTTTTTCTTAATAGAAGAAGATTTCCAGAACCGTTGACCAATCGTTTTCCGATACGATGATCCACTTTTATCATAGAAACTTAAAAACGTTTACGAAAATCTTAGCAGCACCATTTTTACTAAAAGTATCAAAGTGTACGCACACTTAAATCTTCACCATTAAATCTTCTTGAATTTTATTAATTTGACTGGAAACTTATCTCTGAACTAATCAAATACCTTTTTTAGCTTCACAACGTGCAGCTATCATAGATTTCTTTTAAGATTTCAAGACTTATTGGGGACTTATCAGTTCCCAATGAAGTAGAATAGCAAAAAGCAATCTCCACATTAAGCTCATTTATTGTTCGCTTTGAGGCACATGCAGCGTGTGGTATCCTTTGAGCCATCGCGCTTGCATTCTGGGAGCGCGAGACGGAGGCGTCTGTGGCACCATGACGGAGCGAGAGATCGCCCGGGCCAGCGTTCGCTCGTTGAGTGGCGTCGTCCTGCGCAGCCCCGGTCGGCGTCTAAGTAATGCGGGCTTCACGCTCGAACACTTTCAACTGCTCGGCAGAATCCCCCATCGCCATCAGCGCGTCCTGCGCCAAAGTCCCGGGTTTCGGCGCTTCGCTAAGCGGGAAGTATCGAAACCGAAGCGGTATTAGTTTCCCATCGAAGTTTGTCCGCCTGCTGCGCGCTAATGCGAAAGCCACGATCGCGCCTTCATAATAAATTAAGGCCATGCCCGCGTTCTCTCTCCCAAAAGCATAAAAGGTTACCGGGAACTGACAGGCTTGGGACCACCACGACACTAATTAGAGTCTATGTTTAAGTGCATCATTGTTGTAGCGCTAATTAAATGTCATACTTTATATGTTTTAACGTGATACGGATCTAATAAAGTTATCGGTTAAGTAGGACTAGATCTTTTGCCACGCAATTGGGAGTGACTGATCAAGTTGATTAAAGGCGAGTGTATTTCTGATATACCTAATAAATGGGAGTGAAATTAATTGCAGTAAACGTTGAATAACGTAGGCAAACTATAGTGTTTGATGAAGAGTAAAAATTAAATTGGGAGACTTTGAACAATTGGTAATTAGTAGATTTATATTGTTAGGTTAAATACAATTTTGTAGGGAGTACTTTTTAATAAAGATAAATTGTTTAATAAATCAGAGTTTAACAGTTTTAAAATTGTACTCTCAGTTAAATATATATTTTATTTGATTCGATCCAATAAATAAGAGAATCGGTTTCGATTAGACTTAGTTTTGAGACTTAAAAGTTTAACTTTTGTATTGATTTAAATCGATTGCCGGCAGCCACTGCATTTCAGTGGGGAAACTCAACAAAGTTCGATACATAAATAAAAACTTCTACATACTATTTATTTTAATTAAAGGATTAAACCTTATTCTTATTGTTTATTAATTCCGTATCAATTTTTATGTGAATTCCTGATTTTCGTATATGAATCAAAATGATTAATTAATTCCTATCAATTTCTAACAGGGTTTTAGAAAGATTTTATTTATTTATTATATATTTGTTTTCCTTAAACAGACTAAAAAGTCTTTATACCATAGCTTTATGAAAAAAAAAGATTCGGTCACTTAAATATAATACATATTCTTATAATAATGAATGCTTTAATTAATTAATTAATTATTCATAGAGAAGGCGCAATAATCCAGACTAAAATCTGGCGTATATTTTAGTTTCCTACGAGGATTTTTGGGGTCGCCAGCGAATAATATCACATTGTTGCACTTCGTATATACGAGCGAGGGCCGCACCTCCGCGCGGGTGAGGCTCGGCGTATGGAATAACTGCGACTCCCCTGAATCTTTCTTCTCGCACATTTGCAGAGAAACAAATGCCACTGGGAGAGCGCAAGAATTGTTAGAGAGGGAAGAAATTCTTGCGGCACGCGAGAAACCGACCTTTCCGCCGCGCTTATTTTTCTTCTGCAGCAGAGCTTTGTAAATCACCGAGGATTTATTAGATTCGAGATTTCTAGCGCATACACACATGCACGTACACACATTATCCCCCGGAAAATTCCTCCGAAAGCGTATATCCTCCGAACGAAATAATGGAGTTTGAAAAAGGAAAGGCGGACTGAAGGAGGAAAGGAGGCAAAATAAAGGAGGCCAAAGGCCGTCAAGATTCTCGCTTATGTGGAGATAGCCGTAACCGTCTTGACCTCTTCTCCTTTTTTTTTTTTTTTTTTTTTATAGTCAAGTTTCGCCTCTGGAAACTCGAAGACTTTCGAGGCAACTCGAGAAGCTGCCGCCATTTCTTCAAGCTCAAATTATTAACTTTTTTTTTTTTAAGGCGTCCTCGGCGCTCCGCCGCGCGACTTACTCCGTTTTTTAAATGACAATTTTCATTTCTCGCGATGCCTCCACTTATTTTTCTTGGAGCGAGACGAACGCACGCAGATGCAGATGGGCGCACTTTTGCAGCGAAACGCAACGCTGTGTAATTTCTTTTTATTCTTTTTGTAAAGAAAACTCGCGGTCTCGGGTTTTTTAGATCTCTTTTTCTAAGCTCCTAGATAAAAGTTGAAGTTTCAACTTTTACAAAGGCTAAACTTTAACTTTTCTTTGCGTTAAACGTTTACCTAGTTTATTTTTAAAGAGCAACTCTTTTTTTTTTCCTCCCCGTGGCAACAAAGTTTCAGTTACGTCCTCAAGCTTGCCAACTTTTTGATCAGTGCTTTAAATAAACTACGATCTCCTTATTAAATCTAAGAGATGTCGATTAATTATTTTAAAAATTTTTTTAAAGTTTCAAGAAATAACTTTCATATTCCTCCTTTTTTATAGCTCATTACTGGAAGCAACTTTGTAATAAGAAGTAATAAAAATGAAGAAGTTCAACAAAAAAAAATCTTTTCGTCATTATAACTTATTTTAATTAAACAGCAAGCGATGTTGTCCGTCTTTGTATAAAACAATTGCAAATGCGCACGTCAGAGACTGGGTATATGCCAACGTCAGTATCTATTCCGTCGAAAAACTTAAAAATAGGTATAATTGAGGGGACCAGTGCGAGTCTCCAATTAGCCCCAATAGAGCCAATCAGGTTCTCGAACTCGTCTCATCACGAGAGTGGGTCGCCTAAGACTCTCCCGTGCAAATATGTTTGCCGGGCCAGGCCCGTTTTCGTTAATAACGCGGTCTTTGCACTGCCAGCTTGGGCCATTACGCGAAGGCTGCATCACGATAACTTGCCGAGTCTAACCGGAGATACGAGCTCGCCGCCTCCTGCCTCGCGAAACTGTTTCCGTCGCCCTTCCCAAACTCTCCTGCCTCGCCTTCCTGAGTAACTCAAACTGCAAACCAAACAGAACGCTATCTCGATTTGCCGTGAATTTTCTATGCATGAGTTTCGAGCAAGTAAGGAGCTTTTGATGCTGCGCGAGCGAAGCGAGGGACTATAAGGCAGAAGAGACTCGTCTTTTTTTTTTCTTTACGAAATTGTTTTGTAATTTCATAATTTCTTTTTTAATATTTCAAGTTTCTGAGAGTTTCAAGATCGTTCTTGTGTGCACGATAAACAAAAAACCAAGAAATATATACCGTGAGCTTTAAGTGTAAGTGTTTAATAAAGAAACAAAAGGATTTACCTCGAAAATCTTATTTAGAGAAGTTACAGCTCTCGCTGTACTTAGTAAAAGTTTGATAATATTGAAATATTTCGACTGAAGACAAATATTAAGGGAAAATTTTATTCTTGTGTTGTACTGATTTTATAATTATCTTATATGTATATGAAAATATACATTAGGTTGTGTAAAAAATGTTTGGTTTTACATGAAAAATTGGTACTTTTAATTTTAAAGAGAGCTTTACCCGTAAATTTTGAAATTATTTTATTATTTTACGAAATCACCTAAAACAGAACATATATAATATGAAAAAAGTATATTAAATTCCTGATAAACACTACAATTCGCACATAATAACATCAATTGGGAAGAACAAAAAAAAAAATCAAATTTCATGAACTGTGTCAGTTAGAATATCAAAAAATAATCGACACGTA
>JAWWEN010039289.1:0-13448 GCA_035582955.1 Sycophila texana
AGCAAAATTTTTGAAACTATCATAATTTAGGCTACGATGAGTCTAAAAATTTCTATCTGGGCTCATTTTGTCAGGAACATTTAGAATATTTAATAGAAAATATAAATTTTATTATAATTTTTAATTTTCAGATTTTTTTTCAAAAAAAAATTTTTAGGTATAAACCCCCCTTAATATCGTATGACTAAACAACGCATTGTGAATATTCAATTTTTAATAATAAAAAGAGGGAAGAGGAACAAAGACTGACTACGTGTTTTGCAAGGAAATACGATAATTTGTCATATATCACGAAGTGTATACAGTGTTTACGTATTTCAGTAAACACATAGCTGATATACCATGCAAACGAAGAGGTCCATTAGATGGAAATTGATATAGTAAGCAAATCATTGTGTACGCAGGGGCTTGCTAATGATCCCGTTTTAACCGTTTCAGTTACGCCTTCGCAATCCATTTTCAATTTGTCCCCTTTCCAGCCCGATGAGCATTCGAATAAGCGCGAGTAAAATTGAAGACCTGGCCTACGATGTAAAAGGGGTATGAGCTACCTTTCATTCGATATTCCTATCGCTTTTAAGGAATTTGCTATGTTTAAACTGCACTCAGGAAATTGATCAGATGCATGAAACTTTTGAGGTATTATGGAACGAAATTTAGTTTGTAACATTGAATTCTATACTCTTTATAATAAATGTACGTCAAATCGAATTTTGAACCCTCTACCGAATAGATTCGTCAATATTATTTCTATTTCGAAATAGTATTAAGTCATTCAATGCTGATTATTGATTAATATACTTGACAATTATACTTTCCGTGGGATTACCTTTTGTGTAATTACTTCCCTAATAAAGTATGGTTGATAAATTGTTGTCGAGAGTCATGAGAATCCTGAAAGTTTAAAATAAGGAATTCTTAATACAATTTCGCTTAGTAGAAATGAGATGAGAGCTAAATATAAGGAATTCTTAGTAGAAATTCGGCAGAAATCTATATATCTTCCAAATATTATCTTATCTTGATATACAAGATATCTTAATATTCCTAGAATATTACTTACAGATGTTTTTAAAATAACTTTAGGATGCGTAGATTTCGAAACGTTTGAACGCGTTGATTGATTTGGATATTGACCATGACTTTAACCATGAACCTGACCCAAAGTCATATTTGAATGGCCAATTCTCTGCTCTTTCCGAAAAAGACTTAGATGATTACCAATTTCTTGAAAGAGACTTAAAGATGACTTACACGTATCTTACAGATGATACTTTAATGTAACAACATAACGTCTCCTTAATATTAAAATCATTAACAATTTTAGTATTAATAAAGAGTGTGCTATTCCTTAAATTTTTCTTCATTAATTTATCGTGCAAAAACATAAAAGTCGTAGCAAAACTTTGTACCCACATACTGCTCGCCAGCACGAAAAGGGTGTCATAAGCACAAGTAATTGCAAACAAGCGTGAAAAAGGAAAACGTAAAGAAAACCTACACAATCCAAGAAGGGACGATCAAAGCGAGACTCACAAGCTCGCTCGGTGCTTTCTCCTTTCGGCTAATTCGGAGCGGAGGCGTCGGCGGCAGTCTGGAAAGAAGAAGGAAGGCGCGAGCTGGGGTGGCAAAAATACGCTTCTCCGAGCGCGCTGAAGGCAAAAGGGGGAAGCGGAAAAATTTTCCGGTCGCGCGACTCCCCTGAATGCCTGGTGCGCGCGCGAGACGCCGACACGAGAAACGAGGTGGAATCGTGCGCCTCGCGCGTTCGACGGATTCACCCGCGCGATGAGCCGTGCGAATGCGTGAGCACCCGTTTCGTCGCAGCGGAGGACGACTCGCGCGAAAAAACAGGCGCTTTCGTGTACGGGGGACGTTAAAATTAAATTACGAGCGTTTCGTTATTCCTAATGCGAGCCAGTAGTAGCGCGAGGGGAAACAAAATTTTTTCTTCTTCTTCTACTTCTGCTACTACTGCTACCCGGATCTCGGCATAATTATGTGTTTTGTTTTCGTCCAAGAAAAAGTTTACGACCCTTTTAATGGTGTATACAACTTTTTTCGGACGTGTTAATGAGGTGGGGAAGGAAAGGTATAGTCTCTCCTCTCGTTGTGATACGCAAGATTCTACGCTTTGTTTGATATTTTTTTTTTAATTAAAATTTATTCATTTAGTGGATACGATTTCGCGTGGGGGGGGGGGCGCGTTATGACGAGGTTAGAGGCGTGAGCAAATAATTATACTATGCTGCGAGCGGAAATGTGAAAGTTTCTTTTTCTTCTGGGCCCGAGCCTCGCAGGAGATCTTCAGGGGAATTTTTGAAATTAAGACAATGAAGTTTGTAAAAAAAGGTATGAGCTTTTTTTTAAATTAACTCTCTATATCAAGCGACGTTTAATGCAACGAAATAGGATTTTATGATCTTTGTTTGCACTGTTCTTTTGAGATAATAATATAGCAATTACTTTATTCTTTTTTTATCACGCATTTTATGTACACTCGGCGGAATTTATTTCTTTTGGAATGTCCTCGTAAAAGGCAGCGTAGACTGAAAAATTATATGTCAAAAATAAAAAAATAAAAGAAACACGGAATTTTTATACATGCGATTTTGCAGGCGATGTCGCTATTTTCGGGCACGCTCTAAAAAAGAATTTAATTCACTCGAGGGTACAATTTTAAATTTATTAAGTAAAAATTGTCACGGTTCATATTCCAGTATCATTTATTAATCTAATTATAAAATCCTCTGTTAGAACACAAGTTTAGTTGGTTACTATGTCAATTAAATGAGAGCATTTTTAATTAAAATGAATAGTAAAAATATTGTTAAAAATATCTATAAATTCAATTATTATAACTCAATTATTGATAATCAAATATATTCTTATGAAATAGAATTGAATAATTGTCTTTAATAACGTATTAGTTTTTAGTTTAATTTAATTTAATTATTTTACAATTGTAATTCAATGCATATAAAATATTTTAAATCGTTGAATTCGTTCGTTCAAATTGTTATTAAATAAATAAATATAATATTTTCATCCAACTATAAATACGCTTTCACGATCACCTTACCAGAGGGTATTATAATGAAATTCCTCATTTCACCGAATATTTGAATAATTTATATCACTATTTAAATAAATAAATTCCACCGCTACATGATAAATTCATCTCTGAAAAGCTGCAGACATTTCCCTTTGCCAAATGCGTTCCCTCTACATAATTCTCATTACTTTCATAAACAATCCCCATGAGGAAAAGTTTCTAAAAATATGTCACCGCTCGATCCGCGGCACATTAACGTAACTCCCGCACACACACATGCGCACAGCAAATAATCTACGCTTAATCTAACGTAAATCGAAACTTCTCTCACCCCGAAGGCGGAAGCACTTTATCGAGCGTCTATATTCCACCAATAAAGTAGCTGTTTTTCTTTCAAGTAACGAGCGCCGCTTCGTTGATAAGTCTAAGTGTCCCAGCGGCTGTTTACCATCAACAAGCAAACTCGCTTTTTTTTCCTTCTTCTTCCTTCTCCTCCTCTTCAAATACGAGTGCAGTGCAACAGTTCACACTTATTGATCTACTTTGTGGAGCGCTCGGCTCAATGGATTCAAGTTTCCAGCTGTACCCCCTTAAAAAGAGCCTCCCGCTGAACTCCTCCGAGGCATGCAATCTTTCTGCTCTGCTCCGAGCTTCCGCGGCTTCGTCGATTACATCTTTTGAGGGTGGCTTGAAAGGAGGTGTGTGTGGGAGGGGTGCGGGGGGAGGGACGCCTTCGTCGTCTTTACCCGGCGACAAAAGAAGAGGAGCGGGGGTCGCGCAATACCGACTGTCGGGCGCGGCATGGAAATCATTAGGGGACCATCAGAAGCCGATTTGGCTCGACGTCCTCGCGCAATATATACAATATCGGCTCGACGTGGCTCTCGGGCAAGAAGCTGGCCTCGTGATATGATGGATCGGCCACCGCTTGGTGCGGTACTTACCTAAGGCGGCCCGCTCAATGACGCGATTTTACGAGGCGGATCTTATACCCACTCCCTCTACTCTCCTCTACTTTTCTCGTTTGAAGGGGTCTAGAATGCATTTAATCAGGGAAAGACGAGAAAAGTGTCGCATCATCGGGGCTGACGGGGAATTCGTAATTTTTTAAGTAGACACTGTCGGTGGCACTCTGCTGCTTATTAAATTTTCCCCCCTGCGTGCCTCTCGTGCCCTTTGGACGGTCTTCTCGTATATCGCGACTCGTTTCGTTGAATCATTTTTCGTTGAAATGCAGTGCATCATATTGTTTATGACACATTGTTCAGTACTCTCAAGTTTCGTTTCGCGACTATTGGGAGAAGATTGAATTTCTTTTTTTTTTCATTGGTAATGCCTTTGGATGATAACTACAATCAATTTATATGCGTGTTGATGGGAACTTACTTGTTTGGTTTGAATCTACTTAAAAAATTCATTTCGATCTCTGTTTAATTAAAAAAAAAAAAAAAAACAGGATGTTTCAGAATATTTAAAGCTAATTGGTGCCAAAATTCCATTTAACATTTTAAAATGTTCATAATCAAAGCAGTTCAGGTTTGTCGATTCCATTAGCGGATTATTAAAATGATTATGAAGTTTTTAAATTTGATGAGAAAAATAAAGTAAATGCTGTTCTGATTGATTTTCGTCGATTTAAATGTAATTTAAATTAAAATGATTTTTAATTTTGATCATTTAAATATACATTTAAATAATCCTTCAATTGTGGTTATAAAATTAGTTATCCTTAAATAAATAATAGTCTTATTAATAGTATTTATTTATTTATTTAAAGCTTATAGAGGTAAATTGCACTTTTACTAAAATCACTGAAATATTCGTTTTTCTTTAAATATATCTATACTGAATACTAAGAATTAATAATATTTCAATAATGAAACTTAAAAAGGCTCATCAAATATGTAAAACGATAATCAGACAAGAGTAGCGAGTATTTAAAATAAACCCTATCGTTCCCAAATACCCCCTGTGATAGTTATAAATAATTTAATTAATATTTTATTGAAGTAATTGTTAATTTGATTTCAACACTTAGCATTGCTTACAATAAGCAAATATTTATACTTTTATAATCAATATTTCAACAACGAACAGATAATAATCATCATATCACCATAATAGCAATAATAATAAAAATAAAAATCTACCGACATAATCATCGCCGATGTCTATTGCATCGTGATGAAAATGACGAAAATTCCTAAACCGAACTCGTCGCATTTCCAACGACTGGGACAGAACAATTATAACAGTACCTCATTGTAATCCTGGCCGACAAAAATTTGATAAAGTCCGGAATGAAACGACTCCGCCCCCCTCCTACCACCATCCCTCGCGGCAAACAAGCTTAGCTTGATCCCCGCTCGGAAGAGCCCCAAAAATAATAAGCCCAATAGTATTTTTCAACGCGTCAAAAATCAATTAGGCCGCACGCGCCTCGCTGCGACGAACAGAAGAGAAGGGAGGGGGGATGACGAGTCCACGTCGGGCACACACGGGACTTCTCCCCGAGGACTCGCCGGATTACGACTCCCAAACGTCGCTCCGTGCGTACACCATATGCCGGCCATTGAGCCGCTCTCGCCTCGGCAACTGTCGCGCGAAAAGGGAAAGTGCCGCGGCGATTTGTGGGGAATTTCACCCGACGAAGGGATCTTCTCTACCCCCTCCCCCTGCCCACACCCCTCGATGCGCGCACTTATGCTTTATACGGGCGAAACGGCCTCGGCACGCGCCCGACGAAAATTACGCGGCCGAATTTATCTGACAGACAGAAGCGTGCTACCCTCCCGGAGTTTGCGCGCGGAGCTCGCAAACGCTCGCTCTGGCTGGTATGGTACGCGGCAGTTTTTGCCGCGGGAATATCCGACCGCCTACGCTAACTCAATAACGCCGTCGTAATGATTTGTGTCAGGGGTCGAGAGGGGCTGCCTCCTCTTCTCTTCCTCCTCCTCCTCCTGCTGCTGCTGCTCCCCGCAAATTGTATCGCAGTTATCGGGATAAAAAGCGGGGGAGCGCTATAAACCCTGATTTGTGATTTGCCCTCGAGCGAGATATCCCGATGTAAATAATGAATTTTTGCTTCTATCGAGGCTGCGAGCGGACTGCGCGGATGCGGGATTCGCGAATGTTCATAATTAATTTTGTTTCCTGTCCGCTTGCCAGGTAATTCTCGTGTGGCACTCGTAAAATATTTACTCGAATATAAGGAAAGAGTTAGTGTTCTAATAATTTTTTAATAAGTCGAACTTTTCAAACTTCGGATTTTACTCTACCCTTAATAAAGTGAAAAGACTCTGGAACTCCTTGCCTATTACTATAGGTAAGTATAGTGTAACATCAATTAATCATATTCAACCATTTAAAAATTCTCTTAGATCACATGTTAGTTTTAAGTTCACATTACTTAGTTTTAGTTTATTGATATCTTTATAGTTGATTCATCTCTATACTTGGACTATATAGTCCGTTGAAATATTTAAATAAATAATTAATTAGAAAAACTACTATATCTCTACTGTATTACTCTTCTCAACTAAACAAATTCAAAGATTTTCAAATAACTCAGCTTATTGTACTGGTATTTTTAAACTCTGTAAAACAACAAAAAATGTTTAAACGATGACAGACAGTAAAGTCTACGGTTGGAGTCAATTAATTATTTACAACATAAGGTTTTTTTTTGCTAACTTGACTGGACCAGTACGTGTTATTGCATTTAAACTGCAAGACAAGTGGAGTTTGTCTCTGCTGATTTAAACGTTTTCAAAGGATGTGGCAGTATGCACAAATGCCTTTCTTGTTTTTATTAGATTTTACCTGAGGATTTAGTAATTTTGTAAAATAAATTATTTAAACAAATTTAAACAAGAGCATTTGTTTCTATATCAATACTTTTTTTTATATATTTTATACACTGTAGTTTTTTTGAGCGAGAAAAGGGATTTGAACAAAGGATGCTTTGCTAATATTTTTTTTTAATTATTTTAATTAATTAAAACTTTTTCTTGGAAATCGAAGTCATTGTTTTTGATCAATTTTAAAACAAACCTTTTATTAGCATTTTTTTTCCTTTTTTTAATTCACTTACTTTATTTTAATTCAATTTCGCTAAAATCTGAGTTCAAGTGGATCGCATGCTCACAATTTTTTTTTTTTTTTAAGTTATAGTTATTGTAAATGTTTAGATCCAATTTATTTCAATATAATTTGTGGAAAATATAATTTTTTTTTTGCGCGGGAACGTTTCCCTTATTAAGAAAAATATAAAATATACAAAAAGGATGCATCGAGTTTGGAAGCTGTGCTCGATCAATAAATTTTGTTCTATCTTGGTCCTGCAGAAAAAGCTTTTTTTTGCAGACCTGCTCTTATATTTGATTAAAACTCTTAACAGTGTTTGTATCAGATTTATACCTCAAATTTTAACCTCCCTCATCATAAATATTTTATTTGCACGTTTAACACCCCGATACAAATTTTTTTAATTATATTTACAATCTAATAGTATCGAAAGTAGATTCCTGCAGCTTTTAAAGGTTGTTCTTTTTAAAACACTGAATGACAAGTTAAATAAAGGAGTCCCGGTCTATCGAGGATGACTCCATCGATTCGCTTTAATCGCAATTCTATTGGATAAAAAGATTACGATGACGTTCCATTAGAACGCGTTCGACAGCTGCGAATTATGGAGATAAAATCCTTTTACGCCACTGTGTACGTCTTATATTTCAGCATAATAGATGAGTCCATCAATTCAGGCTTCTTTATTCTCGACCATAGTTCCTTTTTTTTTATGAAATCCAGCAATAAATACTTACAGAAAAAAGAAGAAAAAGAAGGAGAAGATGAAGAAATATTACAGCCATTATTAAAATCGACCACTTTTTTACATCCTCTCGACAATCCCCCAGTCTCCTTCCAATGCGCGGGGGAGGCTCGCACGCTTTTATTCATTTATCCTTGCAGATCCTCGTTTAACATTCATTCGCCGTGTTGCGTAAGCTCAAAGAAATAATCATGAAGTTAGCTCGCGCTAATTAGGTTCGAGGCAAGTGCGCGCGAAATTTTCGCATTTTTCATAATTGCATAGCATTTTTCGCGGCCGTTCCCTCGTAAAAAATGCAGCTTCCCCCTTTTTCCATCTCCCCTATTCACGTGTGTACACACAATCACACCTATATGCACACACATACACGTGCACATAGACCCTCTTCCACTTGCACATGTACATATAAACGCACGCCCGTATACATACATACATATATACATACATATGTATATACATCTGACGGCTGTTTCGCGGCAGCGACATCGCGCATCCCTCTGATACTTCAAGAATCCCCGCACGCCCGCTGGGATATGCGCAGAAAGCGGCCGGGCGCACTTAGGGAGTGGAAGGGAACGAGCTACGTCCTCCGCTTTTTCCGCTGCTGAATGTATATTTTTACCGTAAATCCGACCTTTAGTCTCGCCCCCTCCCATCCTCGCGTGGAGGGGGGAGGGTATTTTTATTCAACCCCATAAAAAACTCATTCCTCTGCGATTATGCAATAAAAACACGGACGCGGGGATTTATATGCGTAGGCGGGGGCTCGGAGGTGGAAAAAGAAGCGCGAGAGAGACTCGGGGAATGAAGGAGTGCAGCGGAGCATACGCCAGCGGATCATTTTACGGACGCACTTTCGGCGTAATTACCTGAAAATCAAGATTAAACATTGCGCGGAATCCCCGCGCTTAATTTAACGCGCCTACGGAGCTATGAAAATGCTATCTCGACTGTAACGAGGATGGAATTTAAACAAAGTGTATATCCCTCCCAGGAGTGCCAAAGAAAGGAGGATATAGAGAGGAAAAGAAAGATTTAAACGGAGAACAGCTGAGCTGAGGATTGCATCTGAAATACGATGTATATAATGCGTTAAATAAGTAAATACCCCTTTTGGCAGATTTTTATTGCGGCGTGTTCATGTGCTTCTTTAACTTTTTTTTATATTCTATTTTAATTAAACTTCGTTAATAATATTTTATGCAAATGATAGTGATGTTAAAGATGTTAAGGTAGTACTGACGAAAATTGAATTACTTACCGGATAAAAGAAGATATTAAACTATAAATGACTCAGTTTTTTTATTATTATTAAAAGTCGGAGGTTACTAATAGTATACATTTGCTTTTTTTTCATTGTATTTTATAACATGGCGTCTTATCGAAGGACGATTATATTTTCTTAATAAAAAGGCAATCACCTATAAAATTTTTATGAAAATATTTTGATGAGAAAGGCAATATTTAAAAAGCATTTATTGCTGGGTGAGTTTTAATTCAGAAAATAAAATTAATAAAGATACCTACGTTATATGATTCACTCGTAAGTAGAACACAAAGCGTGTCGTTTCTATCACAATCGTTACTGTTTGTCTTCGAATATTCAGTTCAAAAGAGAACAAATTAATGTGTCTCAATTATTACCCTATATTCTGCATAAATAAATAAAAATTTCGTCACTTAAAATTTTACGTAACACATTATGCTCAAAGTGTCCCATAAGGCGTATCTTCATCGTTGAATGTTCATTTAAAAATAGAGAAAAAGGCATGTCCATCAAATAATAACGGTACTCCCTACGCACTCATTGCGATTTTTCTTTCAAATTACCGCATTTACCCTAAGAATATCCGTCGAACATAAGAATCATTACTTTAACATTCCTTCTTCGCAAGCACGTAATTCTTAAAATACAGAAAGAGCTCAGGTGTCCCCGGTCATCTGAATAAAGCGCGCAGAAGCTTCCGACAGTCGCAAAGAAAGGAAGGCTAGTTGGACGCTCACGAAAGAAGACGCTGCCTGGGCGCAGTGTGAAAAGAAAAGGTCCGAATAAAATGTATCTAATCTAATATTTTCGCACAAAGCGACAAGGTGCGCGTCTTCCCTTCCAGACCACCCCCTTTCAAACGGCCGTGCACTCGAATCCGCTTTTCGTCGCGCGAACGATTCCCTTTCACCCCCACCAACTCGCCCCTCCCACCCCCTAGTGACTCGGACCCGCTCGTCGCGGCACGTCCCAGCCCGGAAAATTATAAGCCTCGTCGCGATAAGTGAATTTCATTCGCTGCCAAGTTGCGACGCCGTAGACCTTCGGTTATATACATATATATAACGCGCGACTCTCTTTCTCTCTCTCTGCTCTCCTACTATATATGGCGGCGGCGAATAACGTTAATGGAGTGGGCCGCGCGCCACCGCGCTGAAGAATACACTCCATTACCGCGCTGTAAAACTTTCGAAATTCCCTCTGAACGATGTTTACACGGGGGGCGAGCGTCGAGATAAGGCCTGGCTGCTCGCTGCTTATATCCCCCTCCCCCACCCTCCCCCGCGGAGTCTAGTTATACACCGCTCGTATCTCTCCTCTCCTGTCTTCCAACCACCCCCTTGTCCCCCTCATCCTCCTCCTCCGAGGAGCTCCTCTCGAGTCCCGAGAGCGACGGATGGATAGATAGCGGCTGCGCGGCGTCTTGCATCTGCGATCCCGCTCCATATAATTTGGCGCCGAGGTGTCCTAATGAGATTCGGAAATTCAAACGCGACGACCCCGATCTTTTCTAAGCATTTTTCTTCCGCCCTGATGGATCCCTCTCTCCGCGGGTTCGGGGCAGCGGCCCCTGACTCCGCTTCCGTTGTTCGGCATCGCCCCTTTTCCGGAAGCCTTTCACGCTATGGGGACTAAACCACCCCTTCCAATGTATGCTTGTAACTTTCCCCCGAAAACAGATTCTGTGTTATGTGATTTTCATCCGCTTACTTCGTTATGCAACTTTCATTTTCGGGTTAATACTCTGTGGTCGCGATTTTACCTGCTCGGCTGACTGATAATTGAGCAAATATTTGGCTTTTACGGGGAGAAAATTAAATTAGCGCACGTGTAAAATCTATTTTATACATCCGGGGGAGCTTTGCTGTTGTGCGGGATAAAAATTTGTTTGTAACCAGTGAGCTGGGAAAATTGTCCTGAATGTTGCGGTCGTCGTATTGTGTGTTAGCTATAAATAAGTAATGTATAGATTTACTGAAATCGATAAAAAAAAAAGTTAATTAACTTACTCAGTTTGCGTTGAAAAAAAAACTCGATAAAGGGAAAGTCTAAAAAACATGCTTGCTAATGTAAAAAAGTTAATTGATTGCGTTGTTACCGAAGTTAAAATAGAAAATATAATGGAATTGTAATTTTATTTTTTCAGTGAATTTTACTTGCTACTATCAGTAAAACGATTATCGATGTAGAATTCCTTATGATAAAAATATACCGATTAAAAAAGCTTCATTATAGGATTTTATGATTTTAAAACCATTTTTTAGTTTACATTTTCTTCCTCAACAGTCCCATCATAATTTTCTAATTAAATATTAATACATTTATAGATTTATTGAATATTAAGAGCAAAATGCCCTTACGGTGAAATTAAACAGTGGATATTAAACTCAAAGTATTTCGTAGGAAAATAACGAAATTTAATTATTTGTTAATTAAAACATAAAATACTGGTATCGCAAAACGATTAATTCTCATTTTATTAGACTTCGAGTAATCCATAATCCAAAATTTAGCCATGAAGGTGGCACGACAAACGTAGTGAATAATATATTATAATTCTTAATTAACAATAATACATAGCCATGAATTTTTAACATTTCTTCCGTAAGTAAGTTATCCAGTGTACTGTGCTCTGTCGCGACTTCAAAATTTCATCAAATGATCCGACGTCTTCAGCAGTCAAATATAAATTACCCTTCATTATTCGATAAGGCAAATGCTAATTCTTCGCCCGATTATCACTGTAAATTCGATTCTCTTTTATTGATCCAGAACCCAGTTAAAACCTAGACCGAACTGAAGATCGATTCTCCGCCGATAGTTTACTCAAGCAGGTGCATATCAAAACCACCCCTCTCTGTCCCCTTCAGTACGTGTTATCTACCCGAGTCCACTTTACCCTCCACAAATTGTTGATAAAACGCCCGGGACGAAAAATATTCCGCTGAAATCCCAGCGGCGCTCCGATAACCTGCAAGGGGGTGAGATTCTTGGCCACCTTCCCCGAAGGAAGACGAGGATCTGGTTGCAAGGTCGTATTCCTTCCGCCCGAAGCCCATCAAGCCTCGATATTTCTTTTACAGCCTCCCGCTAACCCCCTCCCCACCCCTTCCCTCCACCAGCCGCGCCATCTATTTACCGTTCGTTACCTCTTCAATTTCCCACTCTCGTTTCTGTCGACGCGCGAGCCTCGTTATTTACCCTCCCACCGACATTCGACTGCCAGCCGTAAAAAGCCATCGGCGAGCAGACGCAATTGCGTACACCCCTGACAGAGCCGCGGGAGGTGGACGGGGTGTCGCGAAAATTCACGAAACGAGATTTCCAGATTTGTTCGCGCCTCCGCCGCTTATCTATCGTCCTTCTCGCGAGGCTGCGTCGTTTTCTGCCGAAAATGGCGAGTGTACCCCTCCCCCCTGCGGCTCGTCCGCGCCGGAGAATATCGGCGGGCGAGATAGGGATGAAAAAAGGGACGGCGCGCTTTTCGCGGCAGAAATGCTGCCGGGGGTTCTGCTCTGACGAATATCGAGCGGCTGTCGTAAATTGAGGAGATCGAAAGGACGAAAAAGCGGGATCGTTTGCGCGGCTGTTACGGCAGTATGTTCAAGATGGGGTGTCGAAGCTCGTCGGAGATTTCGCTCGGCGATATCTAATGAAATATTTCGGCACAGTCGGGAATGCGCTCCGGGGGCGCAGAGATCGCGTTAATAATGAACGTGATACTTTACATGTTGCGTGCGTAATAATAATATCGTTTCAAGTGATACGTAATGAATATGAATTGAAATACTCTGTCCCTGATAAAATTTGTATTTATCGTCGTCTTTGATGAGAACTAGCAGATTTTGGAACGAAGATTTCAGATTTCGTGTTTTTTTATTTTGGATGAAGAAGGGATGACTCGAATGATCACGACGAAACCATGTTTTTTAATTATTTGTTTATTTATTTGTTTTTTAGGCAGCAGTGTGATTATTTTTTCCAGAGCTAGAATAAAAAAAAAACGCTGCCAACTGCACTGGCACAATGCTTTCTCATAGAGATGTCTGCATTTATAGTTAAATTGAGAATTATCCATCGTTTCGTTCAGAAGTTATGAAAATTCATAAATTTTCCAAATTCAAAAAATACAGAAATAGCTCTTAAAACGTAACTAATTTATAGAATTACTTAAAATTCTTATAAAAAATCTTATAAGAATCAAATGAAATTTGTGTACAAAACTTGGGAATAATCAACCACTTCGTGCCAAAGTTACTAAAATTTTCGAATTTTCAAAAATTATTAAAATAGCT
>JAWWEN010039300.1:0-13446 GCA_035582955.1 Sycophila texana
TATTTTCATATAAGAAATCAGCCCTCAAAGTTTCAACAAATTCCGTGATCCGGAGGTCAGGTACTCTCCTAGTGAGAAAAAACTTTCCTAAAAATTACCATTTGTTTTCGTACAGAGCTACTGCATAACTTATATGATAATTTCTACATATTTTGTGTTTCAGTATACTTATTCATAAAATTACAGGTAGATATCTTGAATCCGTTGATATTTTTATTTTTAGTTTAGCCCAAATCTTATCCTCTAAAGTGGTTAATGCTGCTAAGCTAATGAGGTGAAGACAGAGAGTAAGTAGAACGACTGAATAGAAAGACTACGCGGTCGAGATCATTCTAGAATCGCAGGAAAAGTTCGTAGAAGTAACTACTTACAGATTTGCCAACATTTCGATCCGCGAGTTGATTATAAGTCTGTCTCGATTCTCTGAAAATAGTTCTTACTGCATTATTCATTAAAAATGGTGAAACAATGATAATGGCTCTTTCATTCGGTTCAGATGTAACCAACCGACCACCCTACCCTAATAGCTCTGTACTGAAGCGTTTTACATAAAATTATGCGCTGATTTACGACAAAGAATTTTATGATTACACTTGATGCTTATTTTGAAATAAAATCAGGCGAAAGTGTGTCACTGTGATCAAGTGGAAAGAGTGGACTAAAAAGTTTACGTGATGAAATAAACTAATTTAGATTATGATTTCGTTGCGGAAGTGTACCGAAGGAAAGGAAATATTTATCTTCGCGTGAATAATATAATTAGTCGACATTTAACTCGAAAAATCTTGTAATTTAACAGTCCTACCCATTTGCGCGCTAATGCTATTGAAAATGCAGGCACATCCGTAACAATCGATACTCAAAGTCAATTAACTGTCTAATAAAAATATCGTAACATCAATTTACAGTTTAAGAACGATAAAGTCAAAGTCGTTAGATCGGTAATACGTAGAAACTTTGAAAACATGTATTTTCTCAAAAAGTATCACTGATTATAAATGATGAATTTGAAAGTTGTTTCACGACACTGCTTTCCTGTTCGGTTTCCTTCAAAATCAAAATTCATTTCCGCGAAACCTTTGTAAAATAACAAAAAAGAAGGATATTATTCATACTATGTCCGCATTGTTTGTTGATCAGTGAGTGATATATTTAGGACAGGAAGTACGTAACGTGAAAAATATATAACGTACATGATTTTGTATGCAAATTTTATTAATTTTATTAAGAGGTTGTTGTCCTTAGCCTTAATAAGGTAAATAAAAGTATCAACGTATGATATAACAATATTCTTGATAAATTACTGAAAGCTTTCTATTGAATTATTAGTTATCATTTTTTTGTTATGCCACGAGAATTATATCTAACTAATCCTCGCGTATTACACTGTAATACATTGTAATCATTTTTTATCTTGTTGCGAATCATTTATATAAAAAAAATACATTGTTGCATAACAAATTCCATTGTATCCATCTGATAGAACAATGAGAAATACATTTTTTCAATAATTTACGACTTTGACGTCACCGTTATACAACTTTTTAAAATTTTAGCAAAATTCATACGATTAATACACTATTATTTAAATTATATAAACAAAAACTTTTTCGAAAATTCAAATTGAAATAATAAATATATACTTTAGCACTTTTAATTTTGGGGTCATTGAATCGGATATCTATATCTCTCAGTATAAATAAAAAAAAAAGACAAATCTAATTGGTGTTTTAACTACTGCACAATATTTTACCATCGTTTTGTTTTTTTCTTTTTTTTTTTATTAAAGAAAGAATTTTTTCTCGTGAGTGAAGTCCATGAAATTACCATCTATACATCACAATTCGAGTGCACGCCAATAAACATTAGCCAGAGCGGTAAATCACGAAAATCGCTCATCGAGTGCTCGTGAGACCCGCGGCAAGCATGGGGAAGCCTCGGGGCTAATTGGGAGGAGGCGCATGCGGAAAGGCCGCCGCCGGCGGTGACTGTGCAGGACACGATGCCGCGCCGATCCATTAATCGGCCGGCGCGGCCATAATCTAATCGGCGCATTTATTCGCGAACCCGCGGCTTTTCTCCCGGCGCAGCTTTCCAACCCGGAGCGCCCGCACGTAACTTTCCCGCGGACGATCCTCCCCACGCTAGCCGAGGAACCAGGCGATGGTTTCCTTTTTTTCCCACTGGAACACGCTAATATTTTTTTTCCTCCTCCCCCCTACCCTCGCTTTTTCTTTCGCATAAAAAGGCTGCGATACGGCGAACACACACGCAGTGCGCTATTATTACGTATTCGGAAATGAGGGAGTTACCAAGGTGAAAGCGTGCGGTAATGAGCCGATGGAAACTGCCGCGCGGTCTCGTTTTGCTTTGACAATTTTGTACAGTCGTTTTCGTTTCGAGAGAAGATGACATTGGCGACGGTTTCTTTTTCGGTTCTCGCGGTGATTAGGTTTCTATTTCCCGCATGCAGTTGCTAATTGTTGACGGCGAGGTCCACGTGTGCTTCTTTTCGTTGTAAAGAGAGAATTTTTTTTTCGTGTACATTACTCTCACATACTTTTTTGCAAAAATGAGGAAAATACGGCGCTCAGTGGGGATTTCTAGATCACGGATTTCTTTCACACTGTGGAAGATGACCGTGTGACTTATTGAATTGGGTGGAGGATTTGAAGGTTTTAGATGCCAAATCATTACGAGAGTATCTGAATTCCGGATCGTGAATTTTTTATTAATAGGGTGTTTTTAAAGGAATGCAATTAAATTTCATTTTTGTTTGTACATGGTCAGATAAGAAATTGAGATAGTACATATAATCATAGAATACTGTGTATGAATATTGACCTGTAACAGAATTTCAGAATTTATTGTCAAGTTCAATTGCTTTTTATAGACTATTATGTAACATTTTAACGGTTATTTCTTTACTCTAAAATATATGTATATTAAATTAATTATTTCATTCGAATACCATTCAACAAGATTTTGATAAAACGTTGATAACAGTATAAATTAACATAATAAACCAATTAAATTAATTTTCTCCTACCGGAAGTCAACATTCTAAATTAGTATTATATTTTACAATTTCAATGATAAAAGTACTCATTAAAATTTGTTAACTTTATTATACAGTGTATTTGTAACAGCGATCATTAAATACATCAAATGTGAAATGTTATCTTATATAATTGAAAAATAGTGTAATTCCAGCTGAATCGGGTATTTTACTCGAAACTCGAAATGATAATTTCAGTACGATTCGCAGGCCGATGAAATCATAAATTGATATAAATTTTTAAGCGACAAAAATATAAAATAAAAAAACTATATAATTTTTGTATAACTGGATACGTATAATTTAATAGTATGCGCTATGTTTATTGAGTAGTATAAATATGAAATCTTAAACAAATATGAAAATTCTCGTATGCCTGTACACAGTTGCGATTTTCTTGTTTTACCCGAACTAAAAGTTACAACTCCCACTACAAAAAAAAAATGACAGTAGTTGCACACTTAAAGCGTCTGTAGAAAGCGCGCGGCGCTTTTATTTTTCTCGGTCGTGGCAAAAAAAAAACGCACCCAATAATTAGCTGAAAAACTTTTCATAAATAAAATTTCACCGCTGTGCAGCGGCGAGCCTCACGCCGCGGAGATTCGCTCACGTTTTCCCCGTTATTTAAGGTTCAACGAACAGTCGAGCGAGCGGATTTAAGGTAGGAGGCCACGGCCAGCAGAACAAAAAAATCAACGGCCCGGGAAATTAAAAAATTATCAAGTTATCGCACTGCCGAGTCATCTTGGATCGAATCGTTTTTCGCGATCAGGTATAGCATTTTTCACGATCGCGATTATCGGTTCGTTGTACCAAAAATAAATTTTATTCCAGAACAATCAAATATTTCATTAGAAATTAAAATAAACTTGATAATTCATATGCCAAATAGAAGCTATTGTAAAGTTAAATTTATGTACTCAACTATATGCTTCATTTTATTAAATGAAATTTCAACAGAATAAAGAGTCTTTGTGATATGTAGAAAATATTAATAAAATTAATAATTATAGTTAGATGATTATAATTTTTTCCTCGTTAAACAAAAAAATATCTACATTACAGTAGCTTTTGTTTCACTGTTATAGAATAAAATGTTCACTTTGGCATATAGAATGGCACCACCATCAGGAGAAAACAAACAGGCTGCTTTTCGGGGCAATAAAGCTTGTCGGAAATAAGTTAATTTAATGACAGCGTTAAGCGAAACGAATGGCCATAAATCATGCCGATTTTCTTTGAAAAAGAAAAAGAAGCGGAGCACAGCTTGACGCCGCGATTATTGAAACGTTACGCGCCGCGTTCATTATTTGCAGATTAAAGTGTCTTTTTTACTTAACTCGGCACTCTCGAACCATTGAAAAATTGAATTTTTTTTTTTTTTTTTACACAAACGTGGGTAATTTCCGTTCTCAACACTCCATTAACCGGAGAACGTACGACTGCAGTGACTTCATTACCGATCTTTTTTTTTTTCATCCAATTTCAAGTTTAACTCATTTTCCAATCGAGACACATTTTCACTTTTTCGATTAAAAAAAAAATAAAAATGACATACCGCCGCGTTAAATAATCGCGCTGAAAAATTTCCAATTAAAAAGATTGCGCGCCGATCGCTTACCGATCTCGATGCCCGCATTACGCCAAATGAAATTATGATCTAAGGAACGGCACCGATCGCTGGTTTACAGCTGCAGCGAAGAAAGGCACTGCCATACCTACCCGCCGCGCTTTCGCGACTCTTACGAGCGCACAATGCCGCCTAAAAGTGTGCACAGCCGAGCGCGAGCTCGGAAAGGCATTCTTCATCGCCAAGAAGCGGCCGCGTAATCGCGGAAAGTGGCCGCAATATTTACAATCGATTTCACTTGTACACGCGCACGATATACCCCCTTGTTTATGCCCCCATGCAAATGCCCGCGCCGCTTCAAAGGTCACCAGTCAGTGGCTGCTTGCGCAATACAATCGGCAGCGGCGCGCGGGCCGCTTTTTGCGTGCATCCGATCGTTACTTCCGCGAAAAAGTTGCCCATTGTGAGGTGAGCGCGCGCTCGGCCAGCGTAACGCCGGGGAAAAACGGATGCAGAATCCGAGTCACGCTGCAATGTGCTTGATCACGAGAGTGTTGACGAAAAAAAAGGTCGCTTTTCTTTTCTCTGCATCTTTCTTTCTCTTTCGAAGCCGCGATATTTAATAACGCGGTTTTTCGGTGCGTTTCGATCGAATCGACCCATCGTGGAAGCAGCGAGGCGGTAAATTGAGAGTTGATCTTGAAATAAGTCAATCTAGAGGCGCAAGCTTTCGGGTGATTATAGTTTATATATCGCGATGGGCTGGAATTCGACCCTAACAGGAAATGCAAATTCGCAGCGATAACTCCGTTTGCAGCTGGATGATTCATTCGAGTTTATATAACGATTTCTTTCCATGTGTAACGCCGTGAAAAGTCGAACGTACAAGTTTTCACGATTGGTACTTTATTGGGAATTTCCTGCTAGCCACAATAAAAATTGTATAACCTGAGAAAAGTTAATTAGCATTTTTCTTAATATTTGTATCATTATGTAGCCCCGTAAAGCACATCCACGTTTCCTGATCACGAGGAGAAACTCTGTTAGTTTTAATTGAGTAACTAAACCGTAATTGGAGGACTTACTTTAACTTCATAATACTCATCTTTATAATTATGAAAAAAGAAGCAGTATAAATAACGGGATTTCTAGACTTATCGTAGGAAGTAATTGATCAATTTAATATAATATTCACATAATTATTTTAACAATTAGAGGGTAGTTTATTACTTTTTATGAGAAATACATGAATATGTCTTCAATTCATTGTACCGCAATAAGCTTATTTTATTATGGTAATTTACTTTTAGAATTTCAAAAGAAATGAAGATTCTAATAAGCAGTCATCAATAATCAAAAGGTGCATAACATTTAACGTAGCAGATAAATGATTGTATACTATGTAAGAAGCACTTCCAATCAGATTATGTAAACAATTTGTCCGTTACGGGATCGGACGACAAATATTACACGTTAATATACAATTACTTCGAGGCTTAGATAATAAATGTACACAAGCTCGCAGCGTCGTCCTATCGCTGCGATTACTCATTAATCCAACAGGCTTATGCAATTACGCTATAACTCGAAAAGTATACTCCGATGTTGCACCGCAATTAGCCATTCGATCGAGGGACGCTTATATAGAAAATGACATGAAATTCACGTTACCGGGATAAAATCGTTCGAAAAAAAGAACCTTCAATAGAATAATACGCAATAAAAAGCGCGCGGGTACTTTCTCTGTCCCGTGTACCGAGAAAGTAAAAAAAAAGAACGCAAAATGATTTCGAAAATTGATGAAAATAAATCAAGTGCCGCCGCGCAAGAAAAAAAAACTCCGGCATGAGACTACGCGTAGCTGCAGAAAACTACCCAGGGTACTTTCCCGGTAAAGTGCGTGCGCTGAGATTAAAATCGATCATTGCGATTTTATTCGCGCGGAGAGGCATACGCAAGAAAAACGACTTCCGCGTCCGGTACTTCTTTCTCTTCGCCTCGCGGGGCATCAATCATCGCTAGATATTGCCCCGGGGAACGCTCGCGGACCCCGAAGACACCACAAGGAGTATGCGCTCGAATTCGCAGTTGACGCGCAGTTGCATTGATCGATGTTTTTTTCTTGGCTGGTTAAGTAAGCGTTGGATGCTCGTGAGGATAAAATCAAATATTGATTTCCGCGCTGAACAGGTTTTCTAGAGGATACAAATTATGGGAAGAGATTTGACCCTTGCACTTTAAGAGGAATGTACGTCATCTAAATTTCAAGTTTCTGTAGGATCAATGATTTTTGATTTAAGCAGTGATTAATTGATTAGTGCATCAGGAATTTTTGTAAATATTTTACTCGAATAATAAAAAGCTCCACGTAGTACTAGATTTTTTTACTTTAATAGTAAGATCATAAACGGACTACTTAAAATGTGCTTTTTATTAAAATATACAATGGCTAATTTAAAGAGTAGAACAAATTTTTATTTGAAAAATATCAACTACATAAAAGGAATTGTAATACTTTACTTTTTGTTTAAAGAAAAAAATTATTCTTTTCCAATTTAAAGTTTTATTGCTAGTAAAACTGAACGCGCTAATAAAATTTTTACCGCATATAAAATAATTAGGTTTTTATTTTGCACGCATCTTCTACCGTATATATCTTATAAGTTTACTTACACGTTACATAAACATAACTGATTTCACGTGCAACTCCTTCGCGTTGAATCATACGTTTTATTCAATACTCAAATTTTATTATTCGAGGCGCATAAACATGTTAATTATATTCTTTTAAAATGAGTATTAACCTAAAAATTTTAGGCACCTCTTCAACGTAACTGTAATGACGTTGATCGATTATGAGCTGAGCAAAGAAAGTAAAAATTATGTGACCGAAAAAAAAATTGTGCAATGGAGCCGAAACTCCCGTATGCCAGTATAAAAAAAAATCTACTCCACTTTCTTCCTCATTCATCTCACAGACGCTCCCGTACCACTTCAAAAAAAAGCAACGATAATTAACGAATCATCATTTTCTCCATTCGCTTAGACAAGACTCTCGTGAAATTGAAGTGGAAAAAAGAGTGGACATAAAAGACCGAAAAAAAAATCCAATTCAACCGTATAAAAACTAGCTCAAGCGGTGCACTATAAGAAGCAGGAGCTGATCGGTGCAATCGCCGCGAGTAAAAGCGTCCCTAATAAAAGATCCCCTGAAAAAAACACTGACCCAGAATTTTGGTGGCACGTCGGTAACATCGGCGAAGATTTTCGTCCCGGCGTCGCAACAATTACGGCGACATGTCCATTGTGCAGTCCGCGCGGATGCAGGAGGGACACGTTCTTTCTCCCGCTTGGTTATTCGAGGTATTTGGGTCAGTGTAAAGGCCGCGAGCGAGCGGCCGAGCCTTTGGAAAGCCACTCGCGCAGTTATACATATGTATATGTATATGGATATTGCACATACGTATCACGTGTGTAAGTAAACAGCACGCTTTGTTTTTCTCCGCGGCTATTGTCGAGGGAAGAAAGTTTGGCTTTAAAAGCTTCGAACGAGACGCGGAAATTTCTCAGCTGCGTTCGCACTGAAAACCGATGGATTCTATGTACGAAATTACATTTTATTAAATATCTATAGAAGAACAACTTCAAACTTTAAAACTGAAGATCGAAATTCCAATTAAGAAGATAAATAAACATTTTAAAATTATTATAGTTTATACCTTTAATTCAACAAACCTCAGCACTAAATTTCAATTGAAGAAGAAATAAAAGATAATTTAACACCGACATTTCGTTATTTCTTCTTTCTTTCACGTTGACGATAAAAACTTGTACAGAGAAAACAAAAAAAAAAAAAGAAGGGGACTATTAAAAATCACCCCGGACCGCCGTTAATTGCGTTTCTTTTTACTGCTGCGCCCGAAATCTGGCTGTTCCATTGCTCGCTGATGGGTAAAAGGAAAAAGTCATCCCAGCTGCAACGAACCTCGCCCGAGTAACATAAACGCGCGATCCTCGCCACCTCCCGGGTAAAATAAAATCAGTTCAATAAAATGAATCTTCATTACGCGTTTACATAATTGTAATCGATTTCCAGTGTAACGAGCATCTTACGCAAAGCTTATGCAATTATAACTTAACACCTCCGTCGACGAGAGGGAGTGTGCGTGAAAAAAAGGAGGCAAGAAAAATCGGAGCTGCGATTATTTTGCGAAACTCGCGTGAGTCTTATCGAAGGAACGGAGCGAGCGAGTGAGAGAGAGAGAGAGAGGGATAAAAAGCACCGATGACGAGCGAGTGAAACGTATCAATCGACCGACGCGACGCGTTTCCCCGCGAGTCTATTTCTGCGCGGTTTTTTACCGTTAATAACACGCCGCGCGAGGAAAAACGACGAGGTAATTGCGCGCCCGGCTTTTCCGGGTTCAACGGGCTACGGCGGCTCGCGCGTACGATCCGCGCTTATATCGGCCGTCGCGAAAGCTAAGATAGCCTCCGGGCGGCTTCTCCTTTTCTGTGTATTATTTGGAGCTGAGACGCGGATCACGTGCGGAAATACATAGACCTATTCAGGGAGAATGAGAATGGCTGAAATGGTCCATTACGCAACTCGGGCGTAAAGAAGGGGTTTGTCGCCCGAGAGTAGCGAAGTCTTGATGCTAAAGTAGGAGTGGAGCTCTGCAGTGATTCACTTGCATATAAGAAGCGAAGCACAACAATGGTTCATTAGACAGTTCAGCATATTGATGCTTTGAATATTGATTTGATATTCGAAGATATACATTGTGAGGAAAAATTCCAGTGTCTTCCAGCTCTTTCTTCGCATAGTCTATACTTACAACTTAATAAGAAACGTTATAGTAACAAATTTTATATAATTTATATTTAATTGACACATTAATTTTATTGGTTACGCTGATCGGGTTTAAATAGACGTATATAATATATATTAAAAATTTAACTTATTATAACAAACCTTTTAAAATTAAATTATACCGTTACTCTATAAGTTGCAATAATTGATGAATAATTGCGAGGGATCGCACGACGATATTTTAAGATTTTGTTTAAAAAAAAAGTTTCTACATTCTTTGGAAAGTCACGATGAGGTCTGCATAATTGAATCTAAGATTACTCAAGCTGCAGAATTGAAACATAATGTAGTATTTTCTTCGTCTCGGCAGAGCGTAAATTATACAGTCATAATGCGATAACTTGGCGGATATAACTTTAAAAATGACCTGGAGCTATAATAATTTCATAAAATCTTTTTCCCTTGTCTACTGCTTTCTCACAGAGAAAGCTTTGTGTAACTAAAACAAATTTTACACTTTTTATTTAGAATTGCATATTCAAGATCAGAGCACAAAACCAGTTGGATTTTACCTATATCTCAGTTTTATTTACACATTTGTAGCCGCTGAAAGACTTATAGTTGACTTCTAGATACCCGTAGGAAAAAAGTATGTAAAAGCTTTGCACACTTAGAATTCGTGCATTATTTTGTACATAATTTAAAAATTGTGCATACATTCGTACATAATTTTGTGCACGGATTTCGCGTGCACGTGAAACCGTATCTGCAATGTAGTTAACTAAAATACCATAATAGTAATTTCATGAGATTTTAAATGCTGCAAAACAAACGACCAGTATCAATATCGATTAAAAAACTTCAATCAATATTAACAAAGCGGCTTACGAAATTTATGATAGATAATACTTATAAATTTTTTTCTTCGCGTTTTTGCAAGTCCATTCGCGTGTACAGAGAAATAAAATTTATGTGACAAATATACCTGTTGAAACCAAGATTGCATGTTGCAACAAAGGATTACATAAACAAAGACGATCAATAAATCCAAGGAGCGCGTCACCACTTTTACGCGCGCAAAACTCCCTTATCACGATTCAACGATCGGCCAAAAAAAAAAAAAAAGAGATCCACGCGACGAGCGAGCACACAACAAACTGCCTAAGAAGGATAAGGTCAATGCTTCGATCGAAGCGGGCAAATCGGTCCCCCTCCCCCCACCCCTCCCGGCCGAGGCTCGCGCGGCCTTAGGCCCAAGGACGTGCATTGGTCCCATCCTCCCTCCGGTGAAACTCTCGGAAAGTATCAGAGTCGCTTGCACAACGGCGCTCCCTTTCCCCGTGCGTCGGTCGAGAAAAAAAAGCGCCGCCGAGAGGAGAGAGAGAAAGGTGGTTACGTCAGCGTAAATAAAGAGCCGAGGCGCCGCCGTCGCGCGAGGCCCATTTCTCCTGAGCGCGCGCCGCCTCGGGTTTTGCACGGGCATATGCGCGCACGATGACTCGGACGAAAGGCCCAGGTTGAGAAGGGAGGAGGGGGGGGGCCTTTCTCGGGGGCCCCCGCCGATAATGCCTTCACCGCTTGCCGCGCGGCCTTCGGCATGATCGAGACCCTGAAACGTACGGTCGTTTACTCGAGGCGAGCCGTTTTTTCGACCCCTTTCGCTCCGATGCCGGTATAAGGCTGATTAGGCTGCTGCAGCTCGATCGCGCCGTCGGTGGTCAGAATCTGACCGGGACTGAGTGTTGGGTAATTTTTGCTGGAGGGAATGATATCTTCTGGTTTCAGAGGATGGTCAGTGGTCGTTTAGACGGTTTCAGGAGAGCTTTGCATAATTAATGAGGTGGCTCAAACGACCTTGCGTTAGACCTTGAGATACGATTATTGAGATGGCGAATTTTTAAGAAAACTCGAACTAAACAAAGCATCTCTTATTTAAGGGGATTTAAGGGGATCCATTACCTCTATTATATACCTTATATATCGTTACTGACAATCTCAGTTTTTCGTTTTATTAATTCAATTTTTTAAATAATACAATTTTGTATGCAGAGACACATTCTTTAGTGACTAGAGAATGTGTGTCTGGTCCAAATTACTGGTCAATCTTAAAATTTTTTGAATAAAATGAAAAACTATGTCGGTTATATGACAGCCCCGGATTATAAAAGATATCTATATAGGGAGGTTTTAATTTAAAAATAAAATTAAAAGTTTTTTAAATGTACTTTTGAGTACACTCCATATGAAATCATTCTGCCAATCCAATTGGCAGATTTTTTCTTTGATTATTTTTGTAACGATATTTTCTCAAAATTATTATCTATATTCAATTAACGATGATGTAAGAGATTTCTCAACTTATTACATAAAATTATTTGCTGTATGTACACTTTAGATGAATTATCTTGAAAAATTTCTCAATTAAGGCAAATCATTAAAAAACTTGAATTGTAAAAAAAAAATGATTTCTGTTGAATTAACTTTTAAATTAAAATTGCATTTCATAGCGACCCATCATATTCTTATCTAAGAAAATTATCGCATAAAATTGCTGCGTCATCAACATCGATTAACTTAGGAGATATTATTATCGAGCTTTGCGCGTTGTCAGTAGTCAACAAGTAGTTAATTTGATGTATGTATGTTTTATGTACTTGATTAGAATAAAATTAATTAATTGATTCATTTTAGCGAAACAAGAAATTAAACAATCAGATAATTTCTATTTAGTAAACTATTACCTTATAATTAAGATAATCATTGTAAATGATTAATGAATATAACATTATTAATTTGAAATTATATGATCCTGTATTATAAGACATTAAAATGAATACGGGAATTCTAAAAAAAACCATATTTTATTAATTTCCAAATTTCGAAAACATAACGAAAAATAAATTTCATCTATTCCGAATTCCTTAAGAAGAATGGAGCATAAGAAAAGATTTCAAAAAAATATTCCGCTCATCGTCCATCGATTTCCGATTGACCATCGTCAATAAAAAAATAATTTTTGTAAACACACAGAGGGAAAGTGTAAGAAAGACATTACTGATAACAAATATAAATTACGCAATGTCTAATAGGAGTGAAATCGCCATTAGCAAGAAACAAAACAATTCTCTTCGCCGATCACTCGAAAATCAACAAGCCTACTTTCTTCGTTCGCGAAGACTACATTTATTATTTATTAATTGAGCTTATACTGCAACACCACGAAAACCAAATCTTCCTCTTTCCAGGAAAAAAAAGAAGGTTATCCGAACGATCATCGCGTGAAAATCCACTTCCTATATAGCCGCCTAACTAATTGTAAGTTCACGCCGTGAGGTGAAATAATAAGCACTTGAAAACTATTATTAGTCGTAATTACACGTTTCGACTAGAAAACGCGTCGAATCGTGTTATATCCGCATGCTCGCGCTAAAAATAAAATAAAAAGCTTCGCCAGGATAATTAAGGTGGCGCGCGGAAAATGGATAGCCCGGGGCCGCGAAATCGGAAAAGCTGACGACCACTTCCGCGCGAACTTCCCGTGCAATTATTATAGTCGTGGAAGTACACGCGATTCACCGCTGCTGGTACCTCCCGTAAAACATTTAATCTTACAGTCAATATTGTGACATTATTTTAAAAGATTCATTGGGATGATTAGGGGGTTGTAAAAGGATTATTAATGTTATTAATTTTAGTTACGTCTGAAGACGACATTTTTTTTTGTTTTCTAACCATGGATTTTCCTGGTTTAATATGTAAAATAAATTTGACACTATATTGTAATAAAATTTTCCAAAGAAATGTTAATATTTTTGAATATTATTTAATAAGAAAATAGTCTTTCTACAACATTGACTATAAATATGAAATAGAAAACTTAGAATGAAATTATTCTTATTCAACAAACGTTGCGATGGTCATCAGAGCTATATAGTATATTACGCCCTCCACCCTGTATAATAAGAAATGTCTCAGATCACATGTAATTGTCGACCGAGGCGAAGC
>JAWWEN010039311.1:0-13445 GCA_035582955.1 Sycophila texana
TTTATTAGGGCTTTAAAAAATATTTAGTCGTATTCTTGCATACTTCAAGAATACATTAAAAAAAAAAAAAAAATTGATTTTTTTGGTAATTTTTCACTTGACCCTACCCTTAAGGGAGGATTACACTTACTTTTTTAAAAAAAAGATCAACTACAAAACATACAAATTTTAATAATTTAATTATAGCAAATAAACAAATCACTTAATAAAAAAAATTGATTACAGATGAGCAGTTTGGACGGTCTGGACAACTCTGCGAGCAAATCATCGCCGTCGTCGCCGACGGGCGTCCAACTCCCGGCGAAGCCGCGCTCGCCCGTCACAGCCTCGCCGACGGACGACGAGAGGCTCGACGACGAGGAGGAAGAGGAGGAGGAGAAGCGGACCCCGGGCAAGAGTCCCGAGCCGCCCAACAGCTAACCAGCGAGGCGGCCTCCTAGTGCCCGCCCTCCCTCGATTCCCGAAAAACTCGCGTGTAGTGAGAGGACGATGTAGAACGTAAAAAGGACTCGACTGTGCCGCGCAAGCTGGACGTCTACACCCTTGATCGTGCAATTGTACTCTGAAGCGATCGTTGCAGGCTGTTTTAATAGCCGCGAGGTGCTGCCGTAGTGAAATGTATGCGATTTCTATTTGTTCGTGGAATTCGACGTGAGACGACGCAGAAATGAAATGTTTAATTTTGAAAAAGGCTACATTAATTTGCTATTTTTGAAGAAAACAATAAATTTTTCCAGAACCTGATAAAATTAAGTTAATTTTGGTAAATCGTAAGATTATCAGGATTTTGTAGAGCTCATTTCGCTCTAATGCTCTAAAAATGGCACATTAAGATTTACATTAAATCTTATTGAATGGTGCTTTTCTTCGTTAGAGGCGACGGTCTGTAGACTGCATAATCGGCGAATGCGTTGTTGCGATTTGCTATTATGCTACAACGTGAACCACATTAGAGCTAAAGAAAAATTGAATTAGATATTTTTATTTATTAACTGAATTTTAATTTATGAACTTTTTTTCTTTGCTCAAAATATTGCGTCAATTTTATGTAATGCCCTAATTATTATTGAAATTGAGGCTGTATTGTATTCAAACTAAATACCTTCCATTTCAATGTTATATTGAATTCACATTTTCTAATTAGTTAGAATTTTGAAAAACAGAACCACGTGGTTTACAAATGATCCTAAAATTTGTACACGTTCAAATAAGAGATTGGTGTAGTTTTGTCGCATTGTGCGTTTATTAGCGGTTTAAATGATAATGATAATCCTATCATCTTGTCAAATGTAAAGCATCGTATGTGATTGTACGGTATCTTTAATTTTCTGTTTTAATTTATTATATATTTAAAACACTTTGAGTCCTATTCAAATTATATAAAAAAAAATCGCTTAGTTTATAAGTTTTAAATTACTAATGTAATACTACTGCGTCTCAACCAGCTTACGAACGCGAAATCAGTAATTTCATTTGCAAAAAATTAAAAATATAATTCTCAAAAAAAGGCCTTCCAAGAACAAATTTGAAATTAATAATACAAATTGATGATGTCTGTTCGTTGCGTCACGTAATGTAATGTTCCAAGGGTAGACTTCAACCTTGGCATAAAAAAAACAGTGTATGCACGATCGCGTAATAATTTGCGAGAGCAGAGGGAAAACTGAAGCGAAAGAAAAATATTAAAATACCAAAAATCGTTCGCGATAGCGAGGCGTCTACTTCGCCATCACTGACTGTTAAATAGCGCACCGAAACTTTTCTATATACATAATATACATACAAATATATAAATAAATATATATATATGAAACTTGCTCCTTCCGAGCCGAGAGACTCGGGGAGGGCACGGAGAACGCGACCCGCGACTGTGATTTTAACCGATTTCCTGCCTCACGGACAAAAAAAATGAAGACGAAGAAACGGGAGTACACGGATTATAGAGAGCCGCTTTTTTCCTATAAATATATACTATATTCTATTATACATATGAATAAAGAAAAAAAAGAAAAAACAGTATCGTCGAAAAGAGTAGGAAAAAAAATGACGAATGAAAAGGGGTTCATGGAGAGTGATCGGACGGATGGAGGAGGGCGTCGATGTAAGGACGCAGCACTGACGGGATGACGGTTCGCTCAAATTTTACGTACCTGCTACCTTCCGCTTAGACCGATCCGCGACACCCGCGCTTTTGACCCTCGACCCTCCCGTCGCACTGTAAATTTTATCGAGGCTGCCGTGGCGCGCGACTAGTGTAGATATCGCATACGGCTAAATGACCAAAGATTTAAAGTGGCGAGTAAGCTATTATGGAACGTTGGAACTCCGAATTTACTGAGTCTGCGATGTGATTTTTTTTCTCGCGATTTTATTGCGCGGATCTTTAGTGTGATTAATGTTTTGTCGATATAACTTTTGTATAGATTTGTACGGTTCTGTAAATTGAATTGAAATTTTTCAAAAAGTAAATTTATTTTCTGAGAGTTTTAGTGATATGTATGCGAATGCTAATTGTATTAAATCTTTAGCGTATCTAGCTAATGAAAAAAGAAATTTTCAAAATTTTTCTAAGTTAAATTTAAATACAAAACTCGATTTAGTTTCAAAGTGGAATTCAATTATTTTTAATTAGTGTAACGATTACGTGATTAGGAGAAAATAATTAAAAATAGAAATTAAAATCGATGCGCATTAAAAAAAAATCACGATGAGAAATCGAAAAAATATGCAAGTGCGGGCTAGGTAGATTTCGATGTTCAACGCGTTAGTTACTCAACTGTGCAATATACGCATGTATGGCAAATGAACTTTCCTCCTCTCCGTTTCTTTCAACAGCAAAAAAAATTACTTCATAAATAAACAAATAAAAAAATAAATATATTATATATTTGAACCAGTCGCTGAGGAAAGCATCCTAATAGTTTTCACATCGGCCGGTGTTGCACGATGACATTTATAAACCGCTTATCACAGACTAGGTAATTTAAACTGCCGTAAATTGAGTGTGAATAACGCAGAGGTAGACAATGGAGATAAAAGGAGAAGATCTTTTAACGGGAAAATCGGTTCGTTGCATTGCAAAAACGAATAGACAAGGTACCCGTGAAAAAACACACACGTACAAACACATGTGCATACACATACATAAGATACATATACACAAATACGCAAAAAATTCCTCCGCAATTTAAAACAATATTGTCAGCCGTGTAGTTTGCAATATAAATAAATCCTCGTGATATGAATAATTAATTCGACGTTGTGGGTAAGTCAAGGTGTATTACTTTTGTGCGGAGAGACGGATTTTAAGACGCTCTTTTTTCTAATTAATTATATTAGGTCGATGTAAAGGATGAGGTGAAAATGCAAGTACGACGCTCGTCAATATTTTTTGCGCCAAAGAAAAAGTGTCAATAAAATTGAGATATAGATCCTAATGTACATATTATTTATTTATTGTTCTGCGTAGTTAGACTTTTTGAACCCTTTTTTTTCTTCTATCCATTTATAAAGTATAAATTCATATATAAAATACAAATTATCGCATTTTAGAAGTAAAAAGTAAGTAATTTTTTGAAATATTCGCAGATAGATATGTAGTATACTATTTATACGGACAGTGTAAATAGTCAATTATAACTTGAAAAGTTCTTCTTTATTTTCTTCTTAATGTTTTGTTCTTAACTGATCCATTATATTATAATTTATAACAACGTTTATCACAGACTGGTTTCATAAATCGTGAAAATTATTATAACTGACTTGTCAAATTGATACCTTATTAAACCAGGGATGTATTAAAATATAAAATGCACAATATCATTTACATGGCTTTTCCTACAAAATTATTTATAGCGATGGATTAATGATACATTTGAATGATTTAGTACAAAAAAAAAAGAAAATTTTTTGGCATTGTAAAATTCTTCGCATAACTTACGAAAATAACAAATAACACTCCTTATTAACGGAATTACAGTAAGATTGCCCTATTTTTCATCTGTATAAGAATTACATTCATAATCAAACTTAATAATATTTCGTTCAAAAATACCTGTACATATAAAATGTTGCAATCGCAACGTTCACTCGTTATCGAAGCTACGTGTAATTAAAACTTTAAATTATTGTTAATACCTGCACAAAAACTCAGCGATAAACACACATTTATCTTTTTGTATATACTCAAGACACGTCGCTTAGGTCTTAAAACTAAACTTAAAGTTACATGCACGCTTTACATTTTAACAATGCGACATTTTTTTCAAACTCTACACGAGAAGAATCGTCGAACGATAAAATTTTGGGGCTTCCTGAAAAATCTTCAAACACTAAATGCACTCGTTTAACGGCACTAAAAATTAAAAACAAATAAAGTCTGCAGTTCTCTCTTTCGAAATCGTTTCAAGAGACGAAACGAGCTAATAATCTCGCTGAGAAATTTCGCAGAAGGGCGTTTTATTTTTTCCGGCAGTCTTGTCATGCGTTTATCCTTCAAAAATCTCAGTTGCGGTTGCTCAAAGTTTTTCGGAGTAAGACTCGTTATCCATTTCCTGCTTCGTGTGCAGAGTTATGTCCTCGTTGATTGAACTATCGGGCGACGATTTTTCGACGTACTTGTAGAACATCGCCATGATGGCGAAAATGAGCATATCGGCGTACATCAATGCAGCAAACAGGAAAAACTCGAACACCTGCAAATTTCATTGGTATTTCTAATTTCTTGAAAAGAAGTGTTTCAAACAGGAATATGAGCAGACACAACATAACAGACATTCATTTTTCGACCAAATTTGCATTCGGCCAGATGTCCTTTTCGACAAAATGGGTTCGGCCGCAGATGGAATTCGACCAAGTGTCCGGCTACGGGATCAATTAATTTGTCTTACGTTAAGTAAATGAAGGGGCAACTCACCTGCCGCTTGAAGAAATGAGCCTCGGCGATAATGACGACAATGAGGTTTCCAAAAGCTACGGTGAGCAGCCAACCAGCGGAAAGTATTGACTTCATACTGACAGGCGCCTGGCTGAAGGCGAACTCCAGACCAGTAATGGAGAACATAATCTCACCCATGGTGATGATGATGTACTGTGGCAGCTGCCAGAACATGTGCATAGAATTTGGCTCGACCACGGTTATCACCTTTATCGCCACTTTCTTATCAGCTGAGATCTGACCCATGATGGTATAAACCCCGCCGTTCTTCATATTTACATCCTTAGCCGCTGGAACACCATTGACGCCGATGCTATAAATATCGTGAAGAACCGGATAGAATTTCGACATTCCGTTGATTACTGCGAGGTAGGTGATGTTTCCCTTCCGCTCCGCCGATACATTCGCCTTCACCGGATTTCCGGATTCGTCATAAATAAACGCCCGCACCATCGGGTCGCCAGATTTGTCTATGTTGTCTGTAAAGCCGTTTTTCAAACCCGTTTTCGTCAGTAAGTAAGACAATGATTTCTCCTCGGCCAGATCAATGACGCCTAAGGATTAAATGAACTTCAATTAGTCTATTTAATGCAAAGGAAATGTTAAAAGTAGTTTACATAATTCCTTTAGAAAAAATTTTTCTATAGTCAAACATGAATCTTACAAGAATTTAACAAGTAGTAAAATCCCAGCTGAAATATAAATACAAATCCTACAGAAATCCTGCAAGAAAAATTTTTTCATAATGAAATTTACGTTGTGCACTTACCAGATATATTATTGCCCGGCTGTCCGCTACAATTAGCTGTCAAATCATAATTGACTTTTTTTTCTCCAGTCATCTGAATGTTTAAGTTCTCTAAGTAGCCTAAAGCTTCCAGATCATACATTGGATAAGGTTCCTTGTCATAATGCATCGACAATTTGGCAGAGCAATTCATTGTGTTGAACACACGAAGTTGAGCCAGTCCGGCTGACGGCTGTACTGCGTATGTAGTCTACGACGTAAATAATGCGAATGTATAAGTAATTTATATTGAACAATTATAAGGATAATTAATAAATTAATTTTTCGATTAGTTTAACTTTTATATAAAAATAAAAAAGGTTAAATAAATGTCCAGTGGCGATGCAGATTTTTCCTTGACCATGATATCGATGGTGAAGGATCACGTAATTATTGCATAAGATAACTGCATTTTTTAAAGACTCAAATTTCAAGAATTTCTCACGTAAAGTGAGGAACAAAATGAACAATAGCTAATAAATAAATCTCTGTAAAAAATAAGCAGTCGAGTAAACACAGGTAAAAATTTACCTCGAGTTTGAATTCGAGAATTCCAGAGACGACGAAGGCGGTTGCAGTGAGGACACCTCCAACTGTGACCTTTCTCAGGGGTGTATTGATAAAGAGGAACTTTTCGATGACTGGGTAGATGAACCACTGAAATACTGGGATCAAAATAATGATGAAGAGTGGGTTGAACACCTGGAACTGGTCTGGGTAGATAAGGTAACCGAAGACCTCCCCGTCCATTCTTTTCGCTTGGAAAGTCCAGCGCGTGGTCTGCTGGTCGAACAGCGTCCAGAAGATCGGCAGTGGGACGAAGAGCTTCAAGACTCTGAGGACCGCCTTGATGTCATCGATTGTCCTGATGTCGTATTCGTCGTCTGCGTAGTCCAGCCAGTGCTCTCGTTCTTCCTTTGATTTCATCTTGCGACTGACCGCATGCTGAGGTGATAAATATATCATGTCTTTAAATGAAAATTTATTGAATTATAGAATTCAACTTTTTTTAAACTTTAATGTTTATTAAAGCATTTCTTGTACACTCTCACGGATAAATAATTCTGCACCAATCGTTTTCTTAATTCTAATTTATTCAACATCCGTGTTATACAGTTTGAGACGTAAATAAATTTGAGTTTAAAAAAAATTCATATTAAAGCTAGAAAACGTTGAATAAATTTTCTGCAAGACTATTTTAGTTAGTGCAGGTATACAACTACTATGCTTAGTCACGCTTTAATGATTAAAATACTCATATAATAGTTTCGTAAAATAATGAAACTGCCCAGCTAATTTTTTAGAGTGAATAAGAAAGTAAGTCAAAATAAAAAGAAAAAACTTACGCCAATGCATTTTGTGACTTTCATGATGACGTTACCCTCTGGAGGCTTTATCTTGTAAAATCGTTTACCGCAGAAGAATATCACTGAAAAGATTATAAATTATTTAAGATCTTAAATTATTAAAATAAACAAAAAAATTAAAGGAAAACGTTTTAAAATAATGTATTTAAAAAAGATTATATTAATTTCGATTCAAATTCAAACCATTCAATTAAATAAGGCACTTACCGACCGAAATTATCATCAGGATGGATGGTACAAGGAAGGCCAGCGGATAGCACTCCGTTCTGCCGAAGCAGGTTACGCTTTTTCGCAAAATCGGCGTCAGGAAGCTCGAGATGAGGGATCCAGAGTTTATGGAGAAATAAAAGAGAGAGAAAAACGCCGATAGGTAGGCCGCCTGTTCGGGCAGCTTGAACTGGTCACCACCGAAAGACGATACGCAGGGCTTGATGCCACCTGTGCCCAACGCGATCAGGAATAGGCCGAGTAACGACAATGGTCTGTCGAAAAAAAAAATTCAATTTTCATATTAGGAAAATGTTTTATTTTTTATTCGATAAAAATTCTGCGTCCTATCATTTAAATATAATTTTTTTCAAGTTTGTGTCTGAAGCTTGTCGTGTTTTTTATTTGTCTTTAAATTATTCAATTACTTAAATCACTAAGAATCCAAAAATAATCAATTATTATAAACTATAGTCGCCATATTCCAGCGCCATTCAGTTTGGGAGCTGAATGCTGACAAACCTATTATTTCATTTTATCTTTCATTAACGATTTAATCAAGAATTTAATTCAATCAACTAAGCAGAAACTCAATCTATACCCGAACAGTCGATTAGAAACTAATGGATTGGATTGAGATTCATCGACGCGTCCCAAAATTCATCATTATCTCGTGACAGATTAGAAACCGAAAATTAACATAGCCACCTTATTTCGAGCAGGTGCTAAAAAAAATGAAAAGAAAAACGAGGAGAAATCGGCGAGACTAGTCAGTCGTAATGACCTTCGCAGCGACGAAAGTGGGTCAACGGGTCGCCGTCGTCTGCCGATCGTCCACAAGTCTGGAACGCGCGTGAATGACCCCCGACGATGCTGAACAGATTGCACGTTACACTGATTCCCGATCGTTATGCAATCCTCATAATTTTATGTTACTGAGAAATTTTTTAATTTCTACTGCGAGCTATTGTTTTTTTTTTTATTTTTCTTTCAAAGGTCGTTGAGTCGTTTTTAGGAACAACTCCATTAGATCCTCCTGAGAGAATATTATTTTTTTCAATTTAATATTTATTGATAAATATATAAATATATGCATGACTGTATGATCGCTAAAACGTGTTCGTCGAATTTTGAATTTAAATGCAATTTCCATAATGAAGGGATATTTTCGTCAATAAATCACGCTATGGTATTATACGCTACTTTTTTAAAGTTACTCAACGGTAGTTAAAATGAGAAAAAAAAATTCATGATTTTTCCTGAACTTGATTCCTATCTGATGAGATGATGAAGCATAGTATGAGTAACATCAGTGTTGAGTGGAGTGATGCATTACTATTAATGCAAATTTAAAAGTGACAAATGTGGCAATCCAAAGGAGGGGAAAAGAATTTAAAAATAGACGATGTACGCACCGTCGAATTGATCCAATAAACAATCAAATGAAATCTTCATGTAACTATAGGAACATCACGCAAAGTCGTTTAAAAATTGTTTGAGCAACTGTCCGAACAATACTTTTTTATAGTTTTGTCGAGTGGACTTATAGAAATGAATCTATGACGAAGTGCACATCAAAATTCATTAAATGCATCCAAGGACGTTCCGTAAAAACAACTGAATAAAAGAGTTTACGCCTCCTATTCATATTATTCATAATTATTAAAATAGAAACGATAAAAAAAAGTAAACGCACAATCGCGGTACTTTACAGACTTTGAGGGAAAAACAAAGCACTCAATTTTTATTTAAAAAGGCCGACACTCGGTTTTCAGGCGGAAAAATTAATAATTATGGTCTTAATAGAATTTAGTATGGATAACTTTCCGCATTTGTAAGTGAAAATCTTTTTGACTCAACAAGTTAAAATGTTAAAATAATCGAATCGAGCGACTCAAGAGTTGCAATGTGAATCGAAAGCTGCAGCCCGCGCTGTTTAAAATAAACTCTTACTCGGCGGCAAAGTTGACCCAAGGCGTGGAGCCGCCGGAAAGCAGAATCTCGCCCAGGACGTACACCAAACTGAGGTACAGGATGGTGTGGTACTTCCCCAGCCAGGAGTCCGCGATGATCGCTCCGATTAGCGGGAAGAAGTACGCTAAGGCGATGAACGTGTGGGACGCGACCGTCGCGCTGTTCTCCGAGTAGCTGAGGACCTCCATCAGGTAATACGACAACACCGCTGGAAATTCCATTGATTTTATTAATAATGTATTTTTATTTATTTATTTTAAAAGCAAATGAAAAATATTTAATCACTTTCGTTATATCGAACACATAATACGAAACCAAAAGGACATCAAACAATTAGTATTATAAACAAAGAAATTGTTAATAATCTATAATATAGATAGTCAAAACATTTGTAGGTAATATACTCACTTCGCAAGCCATAGAATGCAAATCTCTCGCAAAATTCATTGCTCACGATGAACATCACCGACTTCGGGTACTTCATTTTTTTCTGTGAAAGGAATATATTTTACTTCTTTTTATTATTGATACCAATAGGTATACCTAATCATTCGCTTATTTCTAAGATAAACCCACTAAAGTTTCCATAGGAAAAAAATCTGCATAAACTTCTGCACACACGTTTTTCTAATGTTCAAATTATTAAAATATCAATATAAAATTAAATGAAAATTGATATCTGATCACTAATCAACTAAAGTGAGGATCTTTTCACTACCTCTTAGAGCGAAATGCTTCAACCTTTTAAAAAATAGAGAAGAAATACGATATACCTAATTCGGATTTCGACTTATATAATCCAACGCAATAAAATTAAATCATTCAAATAAAAAAAAAAATGATACGAAGACATTAGCCGACTATGTTGACTAAAGAAATCTCGGCGAAAATGCAAACATTTACTTCTGAGCACGCGGAGGCGCAACAGGTACGCTTGTTCACCGGTGCGCATTGCCAATTGCGCAAGTTCGCGGCCGTGGGGTCATTGCCGCCTTTCCCTTGAAGCCCGCGCCTTTTCTATGGCCGTTCGCCAATACATTGATTTACCTTTCAAAAAGGCTTCTTCAAATTCTCTTCCTTTCCTTTCGTTTTATTTTTTTATTTTCATTCATTGAAGACAAATATGTAATTAAGTCAGTAGAATTTAATATCAAATATACGTCGGATTACAACTGTAGAAACTTCTATAGAGATTTTAAATTACCTATATTTTCATAGACCTACTGTAAAAATTCTCCAATTAGTTTCTTTTTAGTGTATAGGATGTTTTATAGTACTTATTACAAATAAATTATTTTTAATTACTTCTTTCGATTTCGAGCAACGAGACCATAAGAGATCAGAACATTCAGTGACATAATTGCGCGTTTCAGTTCAATATTTGTATACGAGTTACTTAGATATCCTTATAATCTTCATATATTTTTTTTTTAATCGGTATCTAGTGTACGCAGTAATTAGTCTTTCGAAATAATAAAAATTAACTGTGTGCCCTAAATGAGGGACTTCGAAGGCTTGCATTCCTCATCGACGTCGAGCGCCTCTTATCTTCGCGTTCAATTGTCACCGCAGCGTGATCACGCAAGAATTTCCGGCATTTAAAACGAAAACTCGGTCGGGAAACGCGGGCAAGCCTTGTTCACGTTTTATAGCCGATAATTTCGACGAGATAAAAAATACAATAGGGAAAAATTCTTCATTCAATAGCACGCGCGCTTTCATTTATCGCTTTATGTATTATATTATATTAGTGATAAGTGGGTTCAGACGACGATATCGTTTATTGGACGATCAACGAATCGGTTAGACGTAATCTTGACGAGTAGGGACATCGATTTTTTTAAGTTGCGCGAGCGCCGATGGAAGACTGTTCTTTTCAATTACGTAGATTCGCTCGACTTTATTTGTTTGCTTGTCGGAGTATGTCTGCATTTTCGGTATTTCTGAGTTGCAAGTGAAAGTCTTACGTAATGTACGTTGGAGGTCAATACTGGTGGATCCACTGATATACGAATTTAATAAAGCATTTTCTGCACGTAAGCTTTGTGTATTCTATAATTTCATTCAAGGTAATCACGCTTTAACGAATTGACCAATATTGTTTTATTTTTTTATTTTTTATTACTATATTAAGTGACTATAGGATACGTGGTTCCGTAGACTGAATTGCGCGCCGCATGTATAATGCGGAAAATAATCCTTCATACAATTGAGAGTGGATGTTGAGTTACGTAATTAAAAAAAAAACTCCTTTTTGAGTTCATTGATACATTACGTTGAAGATCTGAGTCATTTACTACAGTTTCAAAGGCAATTTGTAAACAGAATCCTTTCCCGAGCAATAACTGCTATTATTTAAGTTAAATAGTCAATACTTTGAGGATTGTTTTTTTTTTAAATATGCGTAAAGGCACTTTGAAAACTATTATTGAAGTGCGGAATTTAAAACTTGAGCATTGATCCTTGATATGCCGTTCTTGTAGTCTTCCATGAATAGTACAACACTTAAATATTTCCATTTATTCATTTCACGTACCAAGTATACGAACATAATTACCTTTAAAATAGTTAAAAATATCGTTATCTCCAATGCTGCAATACGACTTTTAACTTTTTTTTTAACTGTGGTACGTGTGACTTTTTCCCAACAATTATTTAATAAAACAAAATGATTACTTTTTACTATAAGGTGTTGCAAGAGTTGTTAAAAAGAATTAAAAAAAATATTAAAATTATTGATAAATTTACACTATAAATTACTTTCACTTTTTCCAAAAATTACAGTGTGTTGAGTATAATCTTGGTGGTAATATTAATAACCCCGTAAAAATTGAAGAATAGAATAGAATAGCTATTTATTGTAAATTACAATATTTACAAAGATTCAAAAAATATCGTGTATTATCGTAAACAATAAAAAAACTTACAATTTTTTAGTAAAATTTTTATAAAACCAGCTGGCGTAATTTTAGTCCTAAAAATCGGCACGTAATTCCAAGCTCACCACAGAATACCTCTTACCGAACAAAATTCTCTCCGCAAAAGACACTTCACAATCAAAACACAAAACACAATACAGAACACATTCACCCGCAAAACAAAACGATCCTCGACCTCTCAATTTGTTCCAGTGATTTTCCCATCACGAGAAAAAAAATTAAAACATCAACCGATCAGTACCGATCACTAGACGCGCAAACCTCGGCAGATCGGCAGCTCAAGTCCGGTGATTAATTATAAATCGCGAGGCCGTGTGTGGCAACAAGAGGCACGCGAGACTCACCTGCGGGTCGGCACCGCCGTCTTCGATTGCCATGTCGGTATCGTCAACGGCTCAGTTGCGAGCTGATCGAAAGTGCCGATGTGACTGCCTCGCGGCCGCGGGTCTGGCGTGAGCGAGTGCCGCGCGTTTCGCTGTCCCCCACTCGCCACGGGTCCGGGGTCGAATCTGCACAGAATGGAGATGAGTACCCTTGCCGTCACTAACCGTTACGTGACCGTCACGTGCAAAGCATAGCATTGCGAGTGACTGTCACGTAACTGTCAGTGACTGCGAAGTGCGCTCACCTTGATATACGAGGGTCACTCGATTCGAACTCGCCGGGGAATCCCAGCGCTGACCATCAGAGTTTCTTTTTTGGGGCGCGTTCAGGAACATAGCGAGATGCTGCGTACGGGGAAGGGTATCGTGTGCATCGATGATGGTGCTGTGAAAAAAAAGTTATTAATTAGATAAAAGTTTATTTAGAGTATGGATTGCCCAGATTTTTTTATTGCTCTTACCAATTTTCAGTAGAAATAGAAGTTCGAGTAGAAATTTACTTTCATTAGAAAGTAATAATAACTGTAAAACTAATGAATTTTTTTATTGTAATGTCAACTGCTTAATGAATGAATTCAACAGTAGATGTATGGAAAAATTGCTGTGAAAATCAGTTTAGTATTATAAAGGTTATTGCCAATCGAATCTATTTATTGCACTCCTACTAATCCAGTATGCTATTCACTCATCCAGCAGTGACATCAATATTTTTATTATCTGAAACTGTGATACTTTTAATGATAAAATAGGCTCTTATTTGAAAGTAAAAATCTTGAATGAGTGCGTTCAGAGTGACGAAAATACCGCGGCAGATTTTCCGTCGTCAACCAATACGTTTTCTTCCGTAGTCCA
>JAWWEN010039322.1:0-13440 GCA_035582955.1 Sycophila texana
TTCATACGATGTTTTATATATCGTATAAAATATATATACAAATTTATATACAAAGATTATAATTTACTTTTTGTACATACTCCCCGTAATTTCCAATAATAAACTGTTCTATTCTATTCTATCATGCATAAAAGAAACATCATATAAAAGTGAAGTTATTTTCATTTTGAAAAACGTTTATCACGAAAACTTTAAAATCTGTTAAAAACACAATCACCAAGCTTCATTTTTATAAAAAAAAACCTAATCACCCTCGTACAAATATTAAAAATAAATCACTGTCTTCGGATACCAGAATCAAAATACACACCGAAACGTGAAATTAAAAAAAAAAAAAAAAAAAAAAAACGTATAGATTACACATACATTATAATGTACACCCTCAACCTAATATCGACTAAAAAAGGAGTAATAGAATCAATCCAGTATTAATAAACATATAAATTTTTAAAAAAATTTTGTTTTTATTCTACTTGTAATAGCTTAAAAAGACCGTGGGATACTCTTCCTTTGAATTTTGAACATTACGTTCATTTACTTGTGCTGATAAACCTTGTTTTTCTCATTTTATGTAAAAAAATAAAAATAAATAAATAAATAAATAAAAGAAAAACAATTTTAAATACACTCACCACCAAATCCAGCGACGAGTTGAGGTACATATTTGCGCAAGCTCGATGTCTTGCTAGTCATGACTTGAACCATCGCGAAAGCCGAGTATGTATATACACTGCAAGTATACAATCACAGCGCTTGCAGCTCCTGCCCGTCCCAAAGGCAGAGTCTATCTCCTCGAAAACTGCTCCTCTCGCACCCGCAGCTGCTCCTCCTGACGGCTCGTCTCGATCCCAACTAAGACACAGTCAGCGTCACCGGCGGCTTTTAATTTTCCCGCGGCGATCGCGCGCCGTTTTCTCCTTGTTTCCTCGCGGCGGCGCCCTTATCGGAAAAGTCACTCGTCGATTATCGCCGTTGCGCAACGGAGAACTCGCGACAAAACCTGTTGAGCCTGTGTGTATACGTCCCGCGCGGCGAGGTGCGGAAGAGGCGCGGAGCACGCTGCATTCGCCGCTGCACTGCGGTCCGATCGTTAAGGCCGCGGGGATTTTATCGGCCGAAAATCGGTTAATATCGGCGCCTCTGTTGGGAGAAACCGAGGCTCCGTTTTCTCACGTACGCGGCAGATTCTCTGCTTCCTCGTGTGTGCAGCGCGCCTCACGAATCTTATTTTCGGAGAAGCACAAATTGCTTTTTAACGCTGTAGTTTTTCGTACGATTCCTCGGATAAATGATGAGGTATACGGATGCTCTCGATCGTTCGGGATTACCTAAGCCCCGGCCGAGTGAAGTAACCGAATCGTGTGTGTCGAGCTAACACAGTGGCCAGTGTATTTTTCGATGACTGCTCGGATCGTTATGGAAGGAGAGGGCTCGAGTTCGCGTGCAGGATCATTAGCTAATCCATAATGCCTGGTCTCTTTTTTTTTCATTTTTTACTGCATCAATTTCCAATGTGACTTTGTAAACTATTCAACCATGTACGTGACACCATTACTTCGCAGATTCGAAAAGTATATGTATATATATTTTTATAAACTAATCATTCATAGTTAACGGTGACTTTGTTAATTAACGTTGACTAGAATTCACACGCGCGCTTCGCGCGCTGATTATTTTAGTTCGAAGACGACAAAAACAAAAAACGAAACGCTTAATTGCTACTACTTTCACACTCTTCAATTTCGATATTCGATAAATTCGATAATTCAAGACTCTTCAATTCGATCATATCGCAATGCATTTTAATATAAGGGATAAGGTTGTTCTAAAAATTCTGATATTCGAGATTCTCGAAATACTTTCAATTAGCTAACGATCTTTTATTTATTTAACGCGCGTCAATTAACTTGCCGATCGTCAAAAAAGAAAAGAAATCTCGCAGGCTCCGTCGAATTTTCCGGGATAGTCACGTACGGCACGAGATATGAATTTACAATAAGCGACGATGCGAAATAAAGCCAGGTACTCACGATTTCGAAGCCTTGGCCGCCGACGAGATCCTCTGACGTCCGGTAGCTTCTTATCGACCGGCCAACATCACGTTCCACGCGGAATCCGGAGGTGCTTCGAGAGTTCGATAGCCGTTGCCGATTTTAGCTGGATCCAACTTTGTTGACGTCAGAAATCGTCGCCGTTTATCACGAAATTCTTCGAGCCGAGATGTGTCAGTTCAATAGGCACGCGGACAAGTCGCAGGCCGATTTTTCGCTTCTTCTCGAACAATGGATGCTCGCACTGAGCATAATCGCGATCGCCGGCCAAGCGATCGGAGCGTCCAACTTTATATATACTCGATAAACAGAGAAAATAAATTTCCAGTATCCTCTCTCTCTCCCTCTTTTTCTCGTAATGCGAATCGCTGCTAATCGGTTTGTTTGCGGTCTCCTCTTCCTGTGGTGGACGATCGCTCGCCGATCTCCGTGGAAAAAAGATGCCGGTTTGCGACGGATACCCAGCATTTTCACCGTCGGCCTTTTTATACTTACACGCACACAGGCGGCGCGCGAAAAATCGCGAGGGCTATTTTTGGAATCGGACGCGCGCGCAGCTGGTATCGGCCAATAAATCGCGCGGGTCTCGTGACATCCGCGGCGCCGATTGGCCGGGGCCAGCCGCCCGAAGAAAGTGGGAGGAAAGGGGGGGGGGATGCAAGCGCTTCGCGGCTTGTTTGATTTTTTCGAATTGGCGAGGAAAGAGAGAAGAGAAAAAAAAGGTACGCACGGGATACGTGATGAGGGTGGGAGGAGAGGAGCGCGGTGAACTCTTCGAGAAAAGGCGAAGTCGGGGGAGGGGCCGACGGTTCAATTAGAGGCGAAAATCGTTCTTTTATCGCGCCACGGCTATATGCAGCTTCGGTCGTACAGAATTAATTTCCGTTGACTTTAATGGTACGTTTCATTAGACACGAAAATTTATTTCTTCATTTCGTGAATTTACCTTTCGAATCTTTCTGCCAATATGCGGAAAACTGCCTGTGAATAAATAAAACTATATATGTTAACTTGTAAAAATATTTATTCACATCTTTTTAAGAGATTAAAAAACTATAAACTAAATAAATCGCAAGAAAAAAGGAACAATGCCAAATTTGCATTTAACGTTCTATCGTCGTAGTTGTAAGAATTCAACTTTACGGTGACACCTAATTATTGAAGCTATATATATACCTTCAATAATTAAGTGTCACCGTAAAGTTGAATTCTTAGAGCTATACGACGATGATAGAACGTAAAATGCAAATTTTACATTCTCCGTTTTTCTTGCAGTCTATTCAGTTTGTTAATTCCTTTTAAAAAATTGGAATAAATAATTTTACACGTCCTCAGGCAGTTTATATTTATCACATTTATTCTTGAAATTGACAAGATCGAGTCGACCGTGAATGGATAAGTCATTATTCTATTCTTTTATTTAATTCTGAAAAGTAAACATGTTATAAAATAAACACTATTAAAAGTTTTTCAATAAACCACATTAATATAAGTGTATAATGAGCAAACAAATGTAAAGATAAACTGCAATTACGTAAGCAACGATTGCTGTTACAAAATTAGCGCCTTTTTCAATGTGAAATTAATATTTATTAAAACGTCATTACCTATTCAATAAAAAAGGCTTTTATTATTTATTTGGAAAAAAAGATTATTATTTATTCGTCAATTATTATTTGTTCATTATCTCCAATCTCGGCAAGTGTCTACAGAATTCAAACGCGAACAAAATGATACGCCCGCCTGCGTCGATTTAAGTAGAAACTAACCGTAACCGGTCAGACGCGGTACATCGATCGCGATTTTATGCCGTTCAAAATAAACTCTACGACCAACGCTGGTTTCGAAGAAAATTAATTATTTTTTTTTTTTTTTTTTTATAAGGGTAAAAAAAGAAGCTGATGTGGAAGAAGGATTCTCCCGATGACACGTACCAGTCATGCTTCGTCGATCTATGAAATTTGTTAAAAATTAAAATTTGAAAATGATTTGTAAAATAAGATTTTAAAAACGCGTTTTTCCGGTTCATTAGATACTGGAAAATGCATTTACGCGTAATTGATAGTCTTGCAATTATGAATCATCAGTAAATTTTATTAAATTATTCTTGACAAACGTTAACGATGCCAAAAGATTGATAAAATTTCTGTTGAATTTCAAATGGAAGTCTGTCGGTGTGTTTTGTTTCTTATACATTTTTATCAATGGACTTCCGTGAAAATAGTTTCATATTGATTGATAAGACAATTTACTAGACAATACAACTATTCATATAAATTTTCTAAATATTATGTATTACACCGTCAAGCAAATGCTTAAGCCACTCGAAATTGAATATTCACTTTGATATGATAAATACGCATTTCATTTGGACCCATCCATTAATTATTGAAATGACAATCATCCTTATCAGCTAATTATTATACTTACTAATATATTATCTCTCTAAATGTATTAGGAGTTTTGCATTTCGTTTATAAAACTTCAAAGATGCTGAAACTTTTTTTCGATCTCTAACTTTTCTTAATGAACTGAAAGTATACCAAAAATACAATACGTATAGTGGCCAAAAAGTATTTTTCCAGAACTCTTTTGATTAATTCACGTATTACATGTTAAAGCTGCTTATTATCATTAAAAATATACAGTCAACAATTGTGATTAATTCCCGTATGCTTTATTTCAAACAAAATAATCAGTTAAATATTGATCTTTTGATTGCAATTCTCTTATTTTGTTGAATTTAAAAAAAAAAATGATACATTCAAATAATTATACGAATGTAAAAAAATTGTAACTTAATTCTCCTTTGTCTCGAAATGAAATGTCGAGTACGCGTCAGATGACACACCCACTTTTTTAGCAAATGAAAATCATCGTTATTTTTCTACCCCCTGCCGATTCCTCTTAAAACACTCGGTTGTTTAATCATCGTCTGTATTTATTCTTCCCTCATCGTCTTATCAGCTGTTTTTTTGTTGTCTGAGTCCAAAAGTCAAATGCGGGTGCTTCCCCCTACCTGGTGGCCAGGCACAGCTCAAATATGACGTACAACTCGTCGAATCGCGACGGGTAATAGTCTTTCCGAGTTTCGTAAGAAAAATATTGTTCCTCTACCATTAAAATGATTCGCGACAACGTCACAGAGCTATGACACCTTCCCGTGATGTGTTTTTAACGACCTCTCGATAGCAGACTTGTCGATGTAGTAATACAGCATCGAACGTAACGCACAAGCATTTTCTTTGTAAAACACTGGCAATATATATACCAATCTATTACATATCTTAGTTTCAGGAATGTCTCTTATCGCCCGATTGTTTCGAAATTTAGAAGCGCACTATATATAGAGACGATTTTTAGGCAAAATATATTTTATCGCGGCGAATCTAACTGCTACGCATCCCTATTAAAAAGAAATACGTATTTTTGTTACGTATTATTGATACGTATAAAAAGTACGTATAAAAATTACGTAACAAAGATACATATTGAAGTGTTCGAATTTGTGTGGTATTTTTGTTACGTATTTATGTTACGTAATTTTTTAAATAATTTTATTTTCTTACAATTTGAGAAAAATTAGTTCATAGCATGAAATCGAGCCCATTACAATGGAGTACCATGTGGATAATAACACCTAATCTGGGGGATTAAGCCTGAAAATGACTATTTTTCCCAAATTTAGACAAAAAGAGGGAACAAAATTACGTATCAAAAATACGTATCAAAAATACGTAACCAAAATACGTAAGAAAAATACATAATAAAATTTCATAACAATGTTACGTAGTTTTGTTACGTAATTTTGTTCCCTCTTTTTGTTACGTAATCCCTATCTTAAATTTGGAAAAAATGTTAATTTTCAAGCTTAATCCCCCAGTTTAGGTGTTATCATCCGCACGATACACCATATCATGGGCGCAATTTCAGGCCATGAACTAATTTTTCTCAAATTGTAAGAAAATAAAATCATTATTTAAAAAATTACGTAACAAAAATACGTATTTCTTTTCAATAGGGATATCCACGCAAAGGTAATATTGAAAGTATCTGAATATTACTGTTTGTCCTGGAATGACCATTCAGAATTGACTGAAACTTAACGTATATAATTTGAATTAATCTCGATGGTTCGATGGAATTGTGAAATGGATTGTGAAAAACTAGGAAGCGGAAAATTTGAATTGATACCTTTGTCAAGCAAAATTTTAATCGACACCTTTTTTCATGGAATTGACCGCATTTGGAGATTATTTTTTAGACGAAATATAATTTTTCATGGCGAATCTACGTTAAGGTATAATATCGAAGATCTGAAAAAGTAACATATTTCGTTTGTTGCAATACAACAGTACACGAGTTTTTTTTTATTTAATTTAAAAAGCACATGAGTAATTTGTCACAAATTGACAGATGTACATATTATTATTTTATATCGACATATTATTATTTTATATTTTTCCTGTGTTATCTTTTTTTATTACACTCTTCATGGCTTAAGACAAAGGATACTTTTCTAATTCAATAAAAAAAAAAACGCATTTGTTAATGTAAAACGCGAAATATCTTAATTTTAACCACGAGAGCTTTGACTAACGAAAAAAGAAAATTAGCACATTTAAAATTTATTTAAAAAAAGTGTGTGCATAAAATTTCTTTTGTTTTTCTTCAATTGTATGCATATACGATTCTTCGGACAACTTTGCCATTCTGTATTGTCTGTACATTCTAAACGAGTCAGTTAACGTGGATTGTCGTGTGTATATACCAAAAGCTTAAGGAAATATTACGTGATTACTTTTCTTTTAGCCCGTGCATTTTTTTAATGAATGGACAAGATGAGCAGCCTGCAATCGGTAGCACGTACACAGGAAATACTCATTGTTTTTGTTACGAGTTGTTTGTTTTTCGTAGCATTAATTAAATTAAATCGCTCCTCAGCGTTTGCAAAAAGGAGATACATCAATCGGTGGGTAGATTAACCATTGCGTAACCGGCGTGTATGTTAATTATTTTCTAGATGATTAAATCTAAAATTAAAATTTGAATAAGTAACGAGATAAAAAAATATTGCGACATACTGTTTATTGCTCGGGAGCTTTATAGAATCCTCTCGATTTAAAATTGTTTTCTTTAAATTTCAACTATACGTTCGTTCTCTTTAGCAAATAATAATAATAATAATAATAAAATAAAATAAAAAAGAAGAAAAGAGTCTTCGATAAAAAAAGTAACAGTAGCTTTTGTATTGTCGTCGTAAATTGCAGTTCTTTTCTGATTGATTATGTTTATAGAATCCTCTCGATTTAAAATTATTTTCGTTAAATTTCAACTATACTGTTAAAAAAAGCATTAAATTTAATGTAAATTAATGAATGTATACTTAAAATTTAGTTTACACTTGAAATTTGCTTCTAGTACACTATGTCCTGGAAGCAAATTTTATCGGCACACTTGACTTTTACTGAACGTACATTTTAAACTTAATGTAAATTACGTTAAATGTAATGTAAAATTAATGTAAATTAATTAAATTTAATGTACCTACAAGAACTAAATTTTAACTACATGCATTCATTTACATTAAATTTAATGCTTTTTTTTAACAGTGATACGTTCATACTCTTCAAGAAAAAAAAAATAAAATAAAAAATAAAAAGAAAAGAGTTTCATCTTAACGAAAAAAAAGTGACAGTAGCTATTTCTTTTCTGATTGATTATGTTTATTCGGTTTATCGGCGAAGATACGACAGATGCCGCAAGTTGTAGCACAAATATGCTTCATCACGATAATTTTGAAAATCGCTGGCCCGTTAATGCCCCTATGACGTTTGTTTAACGAGTTTCAATAAAATCAGCGACACGCGTGCACACGTTCTGGAAATAACGCCGTGAAGAGAGCTAACAAATTGTGATTACCCCGCGAAAACCAGTTTTATTTTCCTTATGTAATTATTATCTTCTACGCAGATTTACGTATAAAAACTGTTAGTTTTTCCCGATTATTCGGAAGATTTTTTTTTCTTCTATGCACTCTTCTGCGGAACTTTACATTTTCATCTTGACTGCGTTCATCCTTAAATTGAGGAAGGAAATTAATCGTGAGTGTGCGTCGTAATTGCGGAAAGTGCAACGCGTAACAAACGCGTTGTACGCTACCATTAATTCTCAATTTAACATTTCTAATTGTTAACGTTTACTAATTTTTAATCAATTACGTCTTTTTTTCTTTTATAACGCGCAGTAAATGTAGAGTGTAAAACTTAAGTGAGATTTCGTCATTTGCATATATCGATGCAAAATTTTTGTTTGCATGAAAAGAAATTATCGTATTTATGTTTGGTTAGTATGACAAATGAGAGAATGAACATTTATTAGCTTTGTAAGGTAATGTGCTTTTAATAAAATGACGATTTTATTGTACGAACTTTCATTTGTTATACTTACTTTTTTCCGTTGTAAAACGAAAAAGCCGGTAACATTCCAGAATAAATGAGAATTTTGTAAAATTATTAAAATTAAGGAAAAATCATGCTCTTATCATCAGAAGTAGGCTTCATATTATAAATATAAATAAAAACTTAGTTAAATGTTAAATTATTATTAAATTTCTTAATTATTTAGTATGAGTATTTTAGTGAAGGGGAACTCATTTAATAATTTTAAGGAACAAGTGACGCTTCAAATTATATAATTTTGTATACGTATACATAAATCAAAATAATTTTAATTTACATTGTTTCTTTTTATTATATGATTTTAATAATAAAAATCATATTATAAAGAATTATACCTTTCATAAAAATAATATTTCTTTTTCAATTTCATGGTAATATTTTTTGTACAGTTATTGTAGTGCCATTATTAAATTGCATAACACATTACAGGTAGACTGAAAACCTTAATTAATAAAATTTTTACAGATAATTCCATTTAAGTATCACGCATTTCATTGTGTTAATATTACTACATTTATCTACAGTTTAGTGGGTAAGTAAATAGTCCACTTAGTATTCTGTACTAATTGCTTACAGCATTTAAATTACAAAGTATCAAATATCACGCCTTGTGCACTAAAAGCTCTACATAATATAAAAAGAATTTTGTATCAGAATTGCTTCTTGATAAGTATATTAATTTTATTTTTAATAAATGTATTTCTATTTTTCATAATACATAAGCAGAAAATTGATTAGTTTTACAATAATTCATGTTTCGTCTCATACTTTCTTTTGAACGTAAATAATCTTCTTGAACTAAATTATGTACAGAATTTTCCCACTAAAATTATCTAAGCCTACATTTACAACGAAGTGATTACTAAAAACAATAAATGAATATTTACAATATTTTTCGTACAAATAGATTTTCAACATATAATTATTCATCAACAATTCTCTCAAATGAGAAACTTATTGTTTTAATAACTATTTTTTTTTTTTAATAAATCTCAACTCGTTTTTCTTTGTACATTATACAAGGCTAAGGCTTTAACTAATATCATTTTGAAGAGCAGATCAATGAGTATTTTTTACAGATATAGAAACTTCTCGACAATTACTCATGAGTAAATCTTAAGCGACAGTTACAATTGACTATTCCCTGAGTTATCTTCGGCGCGTGAGCTCGAAGTCACTCTTGTACATTGGCACGAGTATAAAAATGTCTGTCTCCAATTTCCTTTTCAAATGAGCCCCTATTAAATCGACCAAAACATCATTTCGGTAACTTTGACTTCCTCATCAAATCATCTTGTATCTGCTGAAGAGACTTCCCTTTGGTCTCCGGCATAAAGAAGATCGCATAGGGCACGCCCATGAAAACGATAATTGCGTGTCCATAAAAAACGTAAGCCTCGCCGAACAAATTAACCAGCGGCTGGTAAGCCTTGGCCGAGGCGAAAGCCGATCCAGCAGCTGTCAAATTGGCGATGCAAGCCGCCACGGACTTCACGTTCGCGGAGTATACCTCGCTGGAGACTATGCTGGGAATGGAGTTCAGACCGAGAACGAAGAAGATTATGAAGAGGAACACCGAGACGATCGGTAGCCACTGAGAACCGATCCACTCCACACCACCGTCGAGGAGAATAAAATGCGTGCCCAGAGAGGCTACGGCGACTCCAGTGCCGAAGCAAGAGATGATCATCAGCAATCGACGACCACATTTGTCGTACAAGCCGATGCTGCAGACTGCGGTCAACACGGCGCACACCAGAGCGTACGAGACCGCCGATGACGGCTTTATGATTGTCGACTGACTGCGCGTCAAAATGATCTCCATGTAAACCAGGATGTTGTTCAGACCAGACAACTGCATGAACGCGAATAGCATCAGAACTAGGAAGGTCGCCTTCTGCACGTGTCTGTGTCTGAATTCAGCTGAAAAATAACGGATACATTGAATTAGTAGTTTGTATTCAGATGTGCAATCAGAGAACGATTTTGATCTACGACTAGGAAAATGTCCACACTTTATATGATGATATTTTGGTGGAAAGGAGCAATCGATTAAAAGAGCATTTACAATTTTTTATTAACCTATTCATGCTATTAAACGTAGAAAAACTTTTTTTAATCAATTTGAAATATTAAATACAGTCCATCATCAAAGTAAAGGTGATTCGTTTCATTATGTGGATCTAGGAAATTATTTCCAAAGATTCATTGAAATCCATGACCGGGAGGCTTGACACTCTCTTAGTTAGACAATAGTTTCCAATTCACTATACTGGAGTGAAATAGTTCATGAGTATTTTTTACTAATTACAGCAATTATCATTAGGTGTTCTTGCCCAGTAGATTTGTAAGGGTCATCAGAACACATGGGATTTTAGTTCCATTTATCCAGAAATGTATCCCTTAACCAATTGGATACCTTCTATTAAAATGCTTCAGAATATTCTACAATCTTTTATTGTTTTAATAGAGTATATCAAATAAGATTACACACCTAATTTCTCCATGTAAGATGCAGCGGACGTAGCCTTGACGAAGCTGATGACATCATCGAGCTCCTCATCGACTTTTTCGGTGCCCCGATACCAGATAAGCGACTCCTTAGCAGTTTCCAAATTTCCCACCTTGATTAAGTGATGCGGTGAATCAGGTAAAAAGCAGAATAATAAAACGAGGAGGACGCACGGCAGGAAGTAGGTCAGACTAGAAGCTCGCAGAGTCATATTTGATCCTGTGATGCTGGCGAATAGATTACCAACCGGTCCACCCATAACGGCAAACGAGACGAGACAACCCCTGATAATAAAAAATTCGTTTGTTATTTATAAATCATTTTTTTACTTAGATGTACTTTATTTTATTTTATATTTTATCTTCTGTGATAACAGCGTACCTCTGGAGCATTTACTTTGCCCAAACCGGTAGAGAAGCTTCTAGAAGAATGAAAATAGCTATGTTTTTACATCGTCAAGTACACTGACCTTATACGATAATTTTTTTTCTCAGATTCTTTGCTTACAACCCTCCAATATCCTTTTTTTACAAATACGCAAACTACTTTTTCTATTCTTAGTATAATTACGACTTGATAGTCGTGATTATAAAAAGAATGATTCAAAATGTTCCTGTTATTGAAGCAGAAAACGTGATTTTCCTTGTTATCTAATTTTTTTTCTGTTTAATTGAAAAGAACAGATATGAGCTAATGTCAACATCGAGCTAATATAGAAGCTAAAATTGTAAATAACACGTGTAATTAGCTAATTAACTGGAATTGTCGTAAGACTAGAATCTTTCATGAAAACCGATGACATTTCCTACACATTTTTTTAATTTATATCTTTTGAACAGAACCTTCTTGTAATTAAAATAAATATATTTTGATCGCCCATAAATAATATAAATTCATGAATTATGTACACTGATTAAACTACTGATATCTTATATTCATAAATAATAAAACGATCCAACCATGAATATGACGAACTCGCGAATCATAAATTAATCAAGCCCTACAAATGTCAACAATGCGTAAATTATAAACTAATCAATCCATAAATATGATAAATTCGTGAATATGTAAGCTGATGTTCATAAAAAATTGAAAAGAAATTTATAAAAATGAATTGCGATTAACATATTTTGGAAATTCTTTACCTCAAAACATCACAGCAATAAATCAAATTGGCCAATTTAAGAACGTTATTAGTTCATTTACAATAAGTTTTAATTAAAATTTATTATTAGTATGATTATTATAATTATTATCTATAGTACCCATAGGTTTAGATTAAAATTTTGATATGCAAAATTGCATTTCAATGACTTTTTAGTCCATTTAAGAAATATAAATAATAATAAAAACGATAAAAAAAAAACAGAAAAATTGTCAATAACTCCCCACCTGATCTCTGGAGCGGCGACCTCGCCGAGGTAGAGAGCGAAGCAGCTGTAGGCAAATCCAAAGGCGATGCCGAGGCTGATGCGAGCAGCGTAGAGCCAAACGGCGGAATCCGCGGCGATGGTCAGGACCCATCCAAGGGCCATGGGAACGGCCGTCACCAAGCAGGTCTTTTTACTGCCCAGGATATTGACCGAGGCGGAGCCGAGAACGGCGCCGATCAGTCGGCCCAGGTACAGGAACGAGGCGACCCAGGAGGCCTCCATCAGGGTGAGCGGCAACGGCGAGCCTGGTGCCGTCAGTTGCGCCAGGTACGGCGAGCTCCACACGCACATCACTCCTATCTCCGCCGTCAGGATCCATACTGCAATGCCCAGCGTGAGCTTTTTAAACTCGTCGGATTGACTTACTTTTTAGTTTTCTTATATCGAGAATCGATGAGTTTCGATTTCCTGAACGTTCGGCGAGTTTGCATCATTTGTATTTTATTTGCCGAGGGCGGTTTTGTAGCGAGACGTTCGTGAAATGCTTTTTAAGTAGTTGATATTTATAAAATGAATTAATAGCTGCGACTTTTATTGTTAACTTTAATCTAATGATTCAAGCTATTGTATATATTTTTTTTTAATTCGAACTTTATAGAATTCCCGTCAAATGAAATAAACTTAACTTTACTTTATTATATAAATAAGTAATTAAGAAATAACTAATATCTATTATCAATAAATTCTACAAAATATATTGTAAATGGGTATCTATCCGATAATTTGCAAAGTAACAACAATAATATTCTTTCTAACCTTTTTATAGATTTTAAGATACAAAGAATAATTATTCGTAATTTTTTCGTAATTAATTGAGTCCGTCAAAATGATTAAATTAAAAAAAAAAAAAAAAAAGAAGAAACCGTCTTGTATCAAAAGAAACGAGATGCGATACTACGTCAAACCCTACTCTCTAAAGTTGAAACAGTGAAGTTTGCGCACTTATAACTATTTTACAGTGAAAATTCACTGATTTACAGTGA